>VYKG01000607.1:0-24541 GCA_011426275.1 Dactylonectria torresensis | reverse complement strand
GGAAAGTGTTCTGAAGCACTTTAGTGGCCGCCCTCCATATGACAAGCTAACAGTCCACGTAACAACCTGGATGGTTCGACGAGCACCGATGCACTGTCCGTTTGCCCCGCTAAAGAAGGAGGAGGTGGCCGACATTATTAGGACCGGTATTTCTCTGAGCTTACACCTCATCAGATGCACGCGGCCTCATCCTCGCTCGAGCCTATGCTAACGATTTTCGAGGGCATTGCTTCTCGACGTTCAGGGGATCATCCTGGCAAAGCTCCGTACCGCAGAAGGGGCGGCCTTCGAATCTCTCGCCGACGCCGACAACGCCAGATGCCATCCTGGCACTTCGGAGTGCCAAACACGTGTCACTAAAACTGAACAGCGTTTTGTACACTGGTACTTGTTATGTTGATGGTAGCTTCGTAATAAATCTCTTCTTAAATAATGTGATATCATTCTGTTGGCATGTTTTGCCTTTATCCTAAATGTGATAAACGAAACAAAGCAAAGTCATAACATCATCCTAACTAAGAGTGCACTATCGAAACGTGCCATAAGCTGGGCAGCCTCTATGTACTCCTACATCTCCTTGATCAACCGCCTCCTCTTCCAAGACCGTGAGTGCATGTTCAACGCGTCTGATTCATTCGGATCCATTTCATCATCAGGAATGGTTCATCCTTACATCTCCATCACTATCCTGCACACATCCACACTTGGACCACTGGGGCCGTTTTTATCGAAAGGACGCTTCATCTTGAAGGCCACGCCTTTCATCTCTGCGCCAAAGCTCTTCAACTAGATGATCACTGCCTCTCATCGATAGTTGCAAAACCAGCTCCGCGTCTTTCATCTTGGCGCAAGAGATCTTCAACTCGAAGATCCGAGAACCCAGCTCCTTGTCGAGGATCTCTGGGCCAGCCTGAGTTGCACCTCTATTATGTGAGATTCCATCACAATCCATAGGATCCACGTCAACAGCAGGGCGTTCATCACAATCCATAGGATCCGCGTCAACAGCAGAGCGTTCATCATAATCCATAGGATCCGCGTCAACAGCAGAGCGTTCATCACAGTCCATGGGATCCCCAGCGCTTAGATTTTGTAGATCAGGACTATTATCGCCAACAAAACGGTCGCACAAACCATCATCTCGGTTTGCTCTACCGCTAATACAACCCAAAGATCCACCCTGGGCAGGTTGCGCCTCATCGGCGTTGTTCATGCCATGATCTTCACTTGCTTCTGATGCATATGACATTTCCACCATAGAACCTATTATCATTATATCTCGACGGTCACACAACGCGTACGGAGGGAAAATAAACGACCACAGTCGACGAAACGGCAAGGACGAGGTTCGGAATACGGGAAAGGTACTGCACACAAATGAACGTTCTCGCGTTAACTCTCCTGCTTTAGTATTGAATCAGCAAAGCTCTTCTCTTCTAGCACCATTTTTGTAGTCACCTTTACGAATAGCAGACGGCGTACCGGTAATGAAGAAAGTAGAGAAAGGAAAGACGACCGCGATGGGGAATAGCGGGGCATTTAAAGCGCGTCTTGCTCTCAGAGTGCTGCCGACACGTCCTCACGTGATTCATGGGTAAACGGGTGTCTTACCTCAGGCACTCAGATTTACATACTAGCCGCATAAGCGCTAAACGCACGTGATTCGATTTTCATTTCACAAGCCTTTGTGAAAACCGGTGATATCATAGGGTGCGGTACGGAGTACTTGGTTTAGGTCTCCAAGAAGCTGCCTGACTGCCTGACTAGCGGAAAGCAGATGGATCCAAGCGCCTCCACGGACCGACTGATAACCCGCTCAATCCTGCTAAAGCTCTTGACATCAATGGGAACCATGGTACCGTAATACCTCAAAATCAAACTAAGGCGGTAAGTCTCCTGAATTGCATTTTGGCACATTCTCCGAATCTGTCACCGGAGAAGCGTGGGTTACCAGCCGACCTGGTAGCATACCCCGTCTAGGTCCATGATGCTAATATCCCTTGGATCAGACCGCCTCGCGCACGTTACGACTTACGGAGAACAAGCGCCGCTATCACGCCCGCCAGGCGACGCTCGAGGGCCATGGCGGCCCGGTTCGGTCGGTGGCCTTCTCGCCCGATGGCTAGCGCCTCGCATCGGCGTCACGCGACCGGACCGTCAAGATCTGGGATTGATGAAATGAAGAAGCTTGCGTATATTATTCCGATCGGTGATCACGTCGACTGAACGAAGATCGAACGAGGGATGCGTGATTAACAACGCTCGGAATAAGGACTCCATCGGGCTGTCGGGATGTCGCGCCGCATTCTGAGCAATATAAGCGGCACCGGACTCTTTCTCCAGCGTCCGAGGTCCCTTGGGAGGTGTCCAAAGACGTGGAAGACCGGGCACGACAATTATTGGGGTGTTCCCTTCAATCCAGCTGTAGGCGGATAGATGTTCGACATCTGCAATTGACGCTGGGCGAGTTGTGTTGAGCTCTTTGAGATCCGCGCGAGAGATCTCCACCATTAAATCAGAAGCCATGCTTTGTGATTGATTCTGCGGCCAGGTGGAAGACTGAGAGTCAAGCTATACGAAGAACGATGATGGGGCAAGAGAGGAGGAGCTACCGATATATGACGCCAGTTGGACTCAACTGATCTCATGTTCTGACTTCGTCACGCATGCGTCATGTCTCCAAGGACGCGTGTCCTTTAGGCCTCTAGTGATTCACGTGCCATCACATGGGTTCGCCGAAGATGCACTACGAGATACATCTTCTACGACTTGGCCAAGCTTGCTTAATGAAGCTATATGACTTGTACAATGATTCTTAAGTCGGTCTAAAAATCCTGAACCCCTGGTAGTAATAATACATCTCCAGTTCATCACTAGGCTGAAAACCCCTGTGGTTCGTGGGGTTAGTTTGACTGGGGTACCCCAAGTTTGAGGTTAGGTTTAGCACGGTCCAATGTGCACTGTAGCAGTGGGGCCGACCCCTCTGACTCGCCTAATGACTTCAAGGCACGCGAAGGAAACTTTGGCGATCACCAGTTGTGGCCTGCAGTTTGCCACAAAGCTATGGCCCACAGTTAAGTACTATGCGTGTAGTGTAAAGTATCTCGAGTTACGAAATCAGAGAGAGTGTAATAACAATAGGAAGGCGATTATGCTCGCGACTATATACCTCGCATAGACTTCAGCTTGGGTCGCGACGCTTGTTGAAGAGGTTGGGCACCAATTTTCCCTTATTCAATCGTCCACAAATTCATCTGAAGGACATATTTTCTGGACTATCGTGGTCATCAAGAGCTGCACTGCTAGCTGGAGCCTTCCCCTCGCATCTGATTCTACGACGAAGCCATGGCCTCCCCTGAGTTGGAGGACCAGTTGCAACGATTGACGGTTAACGAAGGCTACGACGCGGAAAGTCTACCTTTTCGTCCGCCGCTGGGCCTTCAACGAGAAAACGAATTCGATGAGATACCGCGATATCTGTTTCGGGTGTTCACTCCACGCTCCCAGGGAACCACTACCTCGTCTTGGGTTAAATCCATGGAGGCCAGACATAATACGGCGGACAGCAAAGTCGATATCTTCGCACAAGCCGATAGCCGAGAAATAGCACAGATGATCAACAGACATCTCCGGTGGTGGGAAGGCAAAGGCGATAACCTGGTGTCATGGACTAGCTCCTTATTATTTGCGCTGGTCTACATCTTCTACCTGCGAGCAAGTGAAAGAGATGGCTCGGCTTTCGAACAAATATATATGTGTATTATCGACACATCAGCATTCCCTGAAGGCGTCTTCCTTCGCGACTTAGATTTAGTCCGGTGCTATCGCGCATATGACCAGGGTTACAAGAGCTTAAGTGACTTTGAATGCTTACGGTTGAAAAAACACGAGTCATTTTCAGGGTACTACTACTTCGGAGAGTACCTCTCGCAAGGGGCTCTGAAGATTGAAGGCAAGTGCCAGATAGTCTCGGCGCAGATGTTAATGGATCGAGGACTATCCAGTATACGGTCCGACTTTGGAGACTTTGCTCGCTGGACACCACAAGCAAAACCGGCATGGGCAAATCTTGTCATCGAACTCCGCGAGAACTTCTACATCAGCAAGACCGAGCGGCCGGGGATCAGCGAAAATGGGCTTCAGGCTGCCTTGCATATATCCAGACTGTTTGCACCACCCTGGAGACTGATCATGGCAGCAAATCTCATTGCATTGGCCCCTCCGCGTATGGACGATGGGAGATTCCTAGCGTTTCTCCGACCAGATGCTATCGCAGGTTCGTAGCTCCGCGCTGAGCTTGGCCCGAGCTTATCATAATAGAATTCGAACGAACACCGCGCCCTACCTTGAGGCGTACGACAGTGGCCTATGACACGCTGCCCGAAGTACAAGAAGCCGGTGTCATCATGCAGAGCGCGTATAGGGACTACTACCTCTGCAAACTGAAGGGCAAGTCATACTCTTTGAACTGATTGCATTTCGTCGACTATTAACAGACAACGCGTAGAATATTTTGGAGAAGCTGAAGCTTCACTGCGGCACGGTATTATCATGCTGCTGAATGAAAGGGTTAACAGACAGGATCTACTTCAAGCTGAGCAAGGCTTTACTTGTGTCGACGTGGACCTCGGACGTGTATTGGGAAAACTTGACACGGTCCGATTTCTGTGCGACCAGCTGAAGTCGAAGATGAAAGAGTGACGGGGGAAGAGATCAACGCGATCAAAATGTCTGCGTGAAGGTTTCGTCATGTTTCTCGCCGCCGAGAACAAGGTAATTCGATGGACTCGACCATGATAACGCGACCGAACAAGCTGAAAGGCGAAGTGGAAGAGGTGGGCGAGAGGACACAAAATGAGTACTGAGGTACAAGGGCAGAGGTGGGGAGACCTAGCTGTGGGGACTGAGCATGGACCTGCGTACCTCTAGTCAGGTAGAAGACTTGTGCCCCTTGTCCGCCTTTGGTCTGCCGGCCTGGCTGGCAGCTTCCCTGCCTACCCTGAACTGACGTGTGATGAGCAGCGCAAGCTCACTCAAGATGAATCCACTTCATATCAATTCAGTCGACTACACGGAGGCTTTAGGTGAAGTTGATGACTACTGCATCTTTTCGTAGGTGGATGCATAGTTGATCAACCGGATGTCATACACTGGTCAATACGGTGGATCAGGTGTAGTTGGTTGGCTCGCTGCTAAGTGATGAGAGCGGTAAGAGGCTTCGGCCGAATTTGAAAGTCTGTTACGCAACGACACTCACTAGCGAACCTCTCGATACTTAGTACAGTTTGTTAGACGGCCGGCTTGACGTTAGGCGAATTGTTGCAGATGATCCATGATGAAGTTACGAGTAGTGTTGCAAGCAGAGGGCAAGTCTCGGGACGTACAACATCCGGACTTTGCTGTAGAGGACACGCGCATCGCAATTGAAGCCAAGACTTTGAACGGTATTCGGATTGTTCTATCTGCTCTCACCGGCTTCAACTCCACGGCTTCAATCACTATCGGGACTCCCCTCCTCTTTACCGACCGGGCTTCTAATGCCAGGATCATCGTCCGCATTGCCAGAAGTGTATATGACAGGCAGTGGATATTTTTCAAGCTACATTTGAGCTGTTAGCAACCGACATCGCTGCATATCTTAATAGCATCTAGTCTTAAAATGTCTGTCCGCAATGGCGGCTCTGGTGATCGGTTGGCCGAATGGTATATATAGACTTTGTTGTCTTTCTTCATGAGCGTCCATACCTCATATCCACAAATACTCTCGAGCTCATGCAGTTTCTTGATAGCAGTTCTGCGCCTTCTGTATCCCTTTCGTCTTGCGCGTTCCGCGTGTGTTCGCGGAGAGAGAGCTCGAGCTATACTAGACAGGATGGCGCTCTCCATTGTGAGCGTTTATGCGTAATGGTAAGTCAATAACGTCTCGAGGAATAAAAAGGAGCTGTTTCCAGTAACTCCCAATATTATTCCATGGAAAACTGTTGAACTTAAAGCTGAAAGACTTGCGAGCGTCGCAAGGCAAGGGGATTGACCTCGACTAGCCTTGTCAGCCAAGAACGGCCCCCATGTCGCTGATAACCTGGGGCTGCTGGCTCCCGGATCCTGGTTGCTGATCGGTCGGACGCCAAGAACCTGGCCGCGGGGCACATCCAACTCATGTGAACCTAAGCAAAGCCGGCGGGCACCAGCCATCGGGCTACGACGAGTACCCATCGCATGCTTCGCGAAAACTTCATCCGTACCTGGATCCCTGGTCCGTATAGAGTAATCCAGGTTTCTGGACACAGCACTTCTAAGCCCTGTTTGCGGCTCTTGTTTTGCTTGAGCATGATCGGAGGCAGGGCCTTAGAGTATAATACTCGAGTAATGCCTCCATGCAAGTAGGCTGACAGTCGACAAAAATAAGCTCCTTGTGAACGTGAGCTGTGTCTTTCTTGCACCTCTTTTGGAAACATGCTGTGCTATCCATCGAACCCTGAGGAGGGTGTTCAAGCGAGAGAGAAGCACGGTCTTGTCTGGTCCAAGATCACCCAGAAACCTCTTCCTGATATATGGATGCTTCTTGGCCCGCGTTTGCAAGCCCTCTACAACGGGGAAGATTTGTCAGGCGGAGTGGTCTATCTCGCGCTGGTATGCTTAGAATGGGAGGGCGCCCTACAGGACGATTACAGCCTAACCGACCTGCGAGCTGCTCTCCTCCCACATAGGTATAATACAGCAACCTGTGAGGCCAGGCTGAACGACTCGAACATCGTTGTAAACATTTGGTCATGGGCAAAACAAGACGATGCTACGGCAGTCACAGACCTTTATTCAACACTTCTATTCAGGAACTTGGACTACATGAAGAGCTACCTTATGCTCAACGACAATGGGGACAAGCACCCAGATGCGTGGGAGGTTTGGGCAGTGGAACACCGGGAAAGTTGCACTGTGATGACCGAAAGGCAGCATTTTTATGAGGGTATAGCTGCCTTAGCTGGTCGTCGCAAGGGCCGATTTGATGTACTATGCCCTATAGGAAGGACCTGGTGTTTTTTTGAGTGGGATGGACAACCCTCAGTTGATGGTCTCGGCAGGTTCCAGTGGCTTCTCCAAGCTTGGGAAGAGCACCAAGCATGCCTGTAGTAGGGGTTGCAGAAACACGGTCGACCGAAACGAGTGTACGTCCTTTCTAGTCTAGAAATTTAGTTTAACAGTGAAACGAAAGGCCTCTTAAGTGTATCTATAAGAGCTGATGGAGTAACCTTCATCGTAATGCGTCAGTGACAAATATACCGCGGGCGGAATAACATTCATTCGTTCCTTCATTCGTTCATATCACATGATCATACAGTGCGACCTGTCGTGCAAGGCAAAAGTTGTCTGTTCTGTTGATGCCCAATACTCTAGTTTCTTGAATTTGCCACCAGCATCATGCATCGGGCACTTTCGACTCCAACCGCTGTAACAGCAAGACTCCAGAAGCGCCTAGCCAGCAAACTCTTCAATGCACTTTCTTAAATTTCCTCAAGAGATTCGCCTTGGAATCTATTCCGAACTCCTCGTCCAAGATAATCCTGTCGAGTTTGATGCGGACAATGGTCCCTGCGACCCGCGCCTCAATCGGGTAGGAAGCCAAGGTCTCAATCCGGCCCTTCTCCGTGTCAACAGGACGGTAAATAGAGAGGCCACACCGTTTCTCTATTCAATTAACCGCTTTCGATTTCCTGATGCTTACACCTCTTTGAACACTAGTACGGACTCGAAATCGTACAACTCGGACGTACCATACATCTCGCCGTTCCTTCAACAAATTCGGGCCAATGCAGGCATTTTGCGGCATATCTGCATCAACTTCCCGTCTTCATTCGCTCCCCTAAACTGGCGGGAGCCTGTTCTGCGCGAGGAGCATGTTCAAGTCCTTCAACTTATCCGGGAAACCTGCCCAGGTTTAAGGACAGTCGAGATATCGTGCAAGCCACCCGACAGTATATTCCCGCTTCATGATGTTGATGTGGCTGCAGAGATGCTGAGAGCACTAGACGATGGCGGCTTTAAGGCTATGCCTTCCCTGGAGAAGATTGTTGTGGTTTGTGGGGAGTACGACATTGACGAGGAGGTCATGGCCCTTTGCGAGTGCCTGATGCAGAGGATGCCGAGCTGCAAATGGTCCATCGAGCTCGCAAAGGTCCCACCTAGGCGTTGGATCTCTGATGATGACATGGTAGAGTTTGACAACTACGAGGATTGTTGTAGGTATAACGACGAGAGGGACAGAAGGGAAATGGAGAGGGAGGAGCAGGCGCAGTGGGAGGAGGAATACTACCGCCGGAGGAATGACCCATATTGGAAGAATGATTCAGACTACGATTAGTATTGCTCTAGCGGGCAAGGCCACATGTCGCCGGGTAGGATGGTTACCTAATATGTGGTATGTAGTTGGCACTGACGTTGCAGAGAAGATCGATTTGATGCTTGCGCGGAGAATGTTATATTTCTTTGACTTGGTATTCTACTACCTTAATAACTTCTGAACAAATGGCTTCAAACTGCAATTGAAAGGTCGCCAGAGCACGCTCCACCAACAAAGTACATGCCTGAAGGCGTACGATAGCATCAAACCATCTCCCAAGGTTTGACATTGGCGCCTTGCGCAATGGCAATGCTTCGAGCAGGCCACTTCGATGAAAACGGATTTATTGGAGCAGCACGATTTAGCAGGAGGTTTGTAGATGGAATGAAGAGGCTTGTGATGGAATGAAGAGGCAGCCCGTCGACTCACATGCTACCGCGCTCCTCCTAACCAATACATCAGGTATTCCAAGTCCATTGATTCTGATGCGCGTCGTCATCCACGACAATTTGAACATTCGAAATTTCGCGACCTCCTGCACCCGGCCGGCGGTCGTTGACTAATTCCAGGGAAACGGTGGAAATAGGCTACCAGCAGCGTTGCCTGTGAATGCATCGAGTGACTAGTCTCCCGCTCGCTACACTTGCCGTAAAGCTGCGGTCCTGGTCGCTCGTTAACATTGGAGGCCCTGCGACGAGTCCCAAAGATGGGCACTTGTAGCGGGACTACTCTTTAAGCACAGTCGCTGTCAACGCTACCAGTTTCCCCAACCAACGCATAACATTCTCACTAGTACCCAGGCTAAGCTCGCGTTAGGGGACTAGCCGCCTGCCTCCTCTGTAGCCCCTACACCGGCTCACTACCTCGAGGTGAGATAGAGAGACTGGTCCCCCTGCGTCCCATTTCCAGGCGTCCATAAGTGCGGGGCTGTTTCATAGCCTCCCATCTGGACCGCCTTGTGTCTGGGTGCGGCCCGCTATGAGGCAGCTTTTTCAGTTACCAGTCACAAGGGCCCTACTGTCTGGCTCTACTGGTCAGAACAGTGCTGGTGCTTTCTGCTTTGGCTGGTTTCCTCGCCTGGGATGACCCTGAATGAAACAGCCCCGCACTTATGGACGCCTGGAAATGGGACGCAGGGGGACCAGTCTCTCTATCTCACCTCGAGGTAGTGAGCCAGTGTAGGGGCTACAGATGAGGCAGGCGGCTAGTCCCCTAACGCGAGCCACTTGATTGCAAGTCCAGCCACCAGATCCCGAAAAGTGGATGCGGGGAGGTGAATGCATCCAAGGGACCAGTCCCCTGCTGGGTACAACGCAGGCGTTACGAGTACCACTTACCGCAACCACAGACGCAAACCAGTCCCGCCAATTTTGCGAATGGATGGGACTGGCCACCCCCTAGGAAGCTGTTGAGCGCTACTGTTCCCATGTCCACCAGCCTCGGCTCCTGACTAGTCTCCTAGTTCCTAAGTGTCATAGGAACCGACCTCACTAGTACCAGCGAACACGCCTTCCGATGGGACCAGTCAGTCGGATAACCCCGAGGCTTGGGTACTAGCTACACCTAGCACCGCGAAGCCCCACAAACCAGTCCCACAGAAAAGCCTTTAAACCCGGAAAACAGTAACATCCGTATCCATAGCACCAGGATCCTAGCCAACAATAAGGATGTCGGGGTTGCGGCTGACGACAGGGACTTGGAGGGATCGAGCCACGGGTTCCACATTGGGGCAGAGGAAAGGCGATTTTCCGACAGGCGCCATCTAGGGTGCTAGCCATTCACCACGCGAAGATCGCGACGTGCCGTCGTCCCTCCTATTTCTTTTCCACTTTCCCCTTCAGCAGCCATGGCGAGCCCGCTAGCACAACACGTTGAAGGTTTCACGGGACAATAGCCTGGACCTGCTCGCATTGATTCTAATTCTGTTCGAGCATGCGTCACCTAAGCTCTAGAAGCTGTCGCAACTGTCGCGAAGGTAAAGAAGTCGTCTCTGTGCCATTCACTTTGCTAGCTAACCATCACGCGGACAACTGGTCTGCTCAAAAAAGTTGGGCAAGTGTCCATGGTTGCCGTCAAGAACACTATGTGTCTCAACCCAAGTTGCATGGCCCCGTCGAAGACGGTAAGTCATTTAAGTACCTGCGGGAGTTCTGCCGAAGCTCCGCGCCTGATTTTCTTACCTGAACGCATGCCCATCAGTATCATAACTCTGGTGAAGGCGCCTTATCTCATAGGTTGACCGGTCCCGACACAGTGGTAACGAGGTGAGCGGCTGTGAAGATTGGCGCCGACAATCCACCGACTGCCTCGGCTGGAGCCTCTATATGCGTTGATCCTGGGATACGTACCTCATCACCGCGTCGTTGTAGATCTCCTTTACCGGTGAAAATCTCACGAGGCAGCTCTTTGGTTTAAGGCGAAAAATCTGGCAGACTTTACATATACGGACGCGAAAGATGAGCGTACGCCTCAAGAGTCTAAACCAAACCCCGGCATGGCTCGTAAAAAAGTACGGCCGAAACCCGAGCTACAAAGTCTAGCCACTAAGTTTCCGTCGTTTAGATTCTCTCCTCTCACCGGATTGCCCACACGTCCTGCCCATCCGTTTCCTCCTCGATGAATGCGGTGCTGCCACCAATGCGCCACTCTCCCACGCTGAACACAACAGACTCAAAGCTTCCGACCGCAATGCCCTCGGATCATACCCATCCGCGTCTCCGGAAACAACAGGTCGACTAAGCATGCGGTGGCGGGCATGTTGAATCACAAGCGGACCGCAACTATACCCGTCGGTCTGTCGCAACGCTTCCTGGGTGATCCTCGTTAGTCTGGTTTCAACCTTAGGATGTAAAGGAACGTACCTTCTCGATATACCGAAGATGGGTGAACTCTTTTTCACATGCTATCTGCTAAACCATTATCTCCTGCTCCTTCATAGGATGCTTAACGCGTACCTTGATATCGACGTTTTCTCCCCTTCCCATTGAATCGTAGTGGTAAATGGACCCTTCCCTCTCGTTGACCTCGAGAAGGCTGAAGTGGTTTTGGTGCTGGAAGAGCGGGAAGATGCACACCAAGGGGCTCCAGGCTTCCGTCTGGCGATGCCATTCCGCCATCTGCTTCCCCGCCCTCTCGAACGGGCGTGGTATCGCGCTGTGGGCTCGAGTCTGCCGATGGATGGGGATGGAGAAGCCGACCTGGACGAAAGCCAGTTTGTCGGCCAGGTGCAGACAAGCGAGAATGACCTCGTCATTGAGCCACCTCGTCGCACCAAGCCTTCGCAGCGACTCCACGCCGAACCTGAAGTCGGTGCCCTTGACGAGGAGCATGTCGCCAGCAGTCGAGTCCCGTACCTGCTCATAGAAGGCGTCAAGCTCGACACATCCGGTAGATGAGCCCGGGTCTGAGGCCGGCAAGCCTTCGCTCTCCAGGTCGTCACGGAACTTCTCTGGATTCGTCCTGCCTGTCTCCAGGAGCAGTGTCATCTGATCCGCCAGGAGTCTCAAGACAGTCATCTTCTCCAGGCTGCCTGGCAGCTCTCTGATCAGCGTGTCCAACGCCGACTCTGGGGACTTGGCGAGCCGCCTGCCACATGTTAGTAAACCATCTTCTCCCTCAAAAGAAAAGCATACCACGCATTCTTAAGCAAGATGCCGGGGCCGAGTTCCTCCACCAGCCGGGACCACTTCCGCCCACGGGTCAGATGCGTGCCAAGCTTCTTGCGGCGTCGTTCCCACCTCTTCGTCTCGTTCTCGCCATCTTTAGGGTTGGGACCGAGGATTCTCGCCGATACTTCTTGCGCCGCCTTCTGGGCTGTTGTACCGTCGACTAGCTGCACTTGAGACGCGTGCCACCTGGTGAAGGCGATGGCCGTCAGCGCATAGCAAATTGTTCTCTGGTGTCGCTCGCCGTGTCCGGCTTCCAGGAGGGAAACCCACTCCGACCCGTCCGACCACCTGTCCTGTCCGGCCTCGTCCGCCTCGTTTCCAAGCGAGTCGAAGAGGGCCTTGTATGTTTCTCGCGAGTTCCCCGGCGAGCTGAATTGTTGGATCTGCTCGTGACTCTCGTTCACGAAGTCGTCAATGGCTTGGTTGAGGAGATCGAGACAAGATTGCTCGCAATCATTCGTCTGCCTTGGAAGGGTGACCCCCTTGAGGCTGGTCGGAGAAGGCGTCCTCTCCGGAGTCATGGGCTCGATGCTAGGTATCACGCTTGGCGAACTGGCCACAACGGCGGTCCCGACCAGACTGGCTGATGCGCCTGAGGCCACTACACCCGTGCCGAGATCGTCGCCTTCTCTCGCGGTGCTGAACTCGGCCGAAGCCGGCCCACCTCTCTCGTCGACATCTTCAACGTGGATTGGCCGTGGATCTCGGCCACCTGTGCGCTGGAAGGTGGACTGCTTGAGTTCATCGTTGCCCTCGCATGACCGTGTGTCGATACCGTGCGCCTCGCCGCACGCCTCGAGTGCGATACCGCCACTCTCATCCTCGGCGATGTACCCAGGCTCGACGGCAGATCCAGGCCCAACATCACCTTGAACTCCGACATCGCCGTCCTCGAGCTCTTCCTGGCTCCGTCTGCAACCGACATCGAACTCTTGGTACACTGGATTTGGGGCTGCCTCGTACAGGTCGTCGCAGTTACGGTAGAGGCTGCGAGCGAAGGATCGTATCCGATGTTGTTCTTGGGAAGACCGCAGACCCAGGGCCGACCTCAACCCTTCGCTGAGTGGCTCGCCTTCATCCGTAATCCGGAGGATGCTGTCCAGAATGAGGGGAAGGCGAAGACGGTTTCTCAGAGACGTGACTGGCGACTCACTCCGTCCCGGATCATCTGTGTTCCGCGGTAAGCAGCCATCGCCACTACCCTCAGGGGTGAGAGGCTCGACGGAGGGACGTTCAGGTATAACACCATCTCTCTCTGACTGACTGGCGCCTATTCGGGCCATCGGGCTGCGAAGAGGACCCGAGTCTCTGGTCGACCGGCCGCTGGTGAGAGACATCCTGGCAACGGGGGGCGTTGAGGGCAAACTCTTGAGATTCAGAGGCAAGTGGGGAAGGCAAGGATGGGAAAGAGAAGAAGAAGGACTCGTCTCCAGCTCGGGGGAGGCGTGATCTTTATACTTGACTCCCTCATCCCGCCATCCTTCAGGCCGTGACATCATGGCCTGCATTTGAAGACGATGAGTGGCTAGACGGGCCAACATCACAAGCCGACCCCCCCACGCCTCTCGCCGCTGCCGACTGGTGCGACTTCCCAGGAAGTCGTGCCGCAGGCAGAGCAGACCCATGGTTACTCCTTGGTCTGGCCTGGTCGTGACCGTGGGATCCCCGAGTAACATTACAAGCCAGCCCCCCGCCACTCCTCTTGCCTCCGTACAGCCCGGAGCGACTTCCCAGGAAGTCGCGCTACAGGTAGAGCAGACCCGTCATCTCTCCTTGATTTGATCTGGTGGCGGCCAAGGGATTCCTGGGTTCCCTCCCAAGAACTGGGTGCTAACTCTGTGGCATCTGCAGTAAACCACTCGTACATCAGAATGGTTGTGACATAATGTCGGCCAGTCTCCCACATGATGGCGAGATGGGTGAAAGTTTGATGACTCGAGGGCGTGTGAAGTGCTTGGTTCTACCCGAGGAAAAGGGGGGAAGGTTACTTTATAACTAGGAACACCCCCGGGATTAAGAAGTCTATGCTACCAATATTACATTTGCTAATGCTATTGCTACTATCGAAATAGGATATAGCAGAGGGTTTTAGGACAATCAGTCTATATTGGTTAAAACTATAGTCCTCTGGTCATTGGTCTTGGCTCAGTCTTTTAAGAGGGAGCGATAATCCCTCGGGGTCCTTCATCTTCACATACGGCCTATCGACTGTCCATATCTCTACATTGATCAGGTCAGTCCGTTCTAGAGGATGAACAAACTTGTGCCTCCCGTGCTTGGCTAGCTGGATGCGCCGGCATACCAGCTGTTGAAGTCTGGGTAACGCTTGATCTCTCAGTCAGGGTGGCGTTTTGCTGCAGCGGCGTATTGTATGGCGAAACTTATTCCTCGCGCCCTAACGGAATGATGCTGGATCAGGTTGTCCTTTGGGGGATTACGGAGTAATGAGTGTGGCATTGATTAACCTTTATAACGGCAGACTAAATACAGTAAGGACTGACAAGCGTCTCCTTGACCTTGTTTCGTCATCTCATCCTAATCATGTTGATACTTACGACCATCCTTCGACGCTTCTTTCTTGGCCCTCTTTTCCCGGAGGAGATCATCCGCCCATTGGTCGCAATTCTCTATTGCAGCTGCCGGAGAATTCCAGTGTCGCAGGAGGTACGCCATGATCTCCGCCGGGCTCAACTCGGACTCCGGTACCTTTGCGGCAAATGCATCCGCTTGTCTCTCAACTTTTCCGTCCTTCCTGTTGACTAACCTCTGCAATATTACTTTCTGGTTGTCCAAGCATGAAGCGGTAAATCTCCTTGGCGAATCTCCTTGGCGATGCCTCTATCAGCAAGCTGGAACTCAACCTTCAAGTCAACTCGACCAGGCCGGATCAAAGCGTGATCTAATTTTTTTGGGATGATTGGTTGTCATGATGAGAACTCGATCTTCCTGGGAAGCAACGCCATCGAGGGCGTTCAGGAGGCCTGAAAGAGTTACCCCTCTCTTTCGTGATCTTGTGCCCATGTCGCTGTCTGAATCCTCAGGGCCAGAGTCCCTAGAGCATGCGGCTCCCGCGGCGTCAATGTCCTCTAACAAGACGACACATCTATCTGGAAGCCCAGCAAATAGGCCCTTCAGCGTTTGATCATCCGTGCTGGGGATGCTGACGACGTAGATATCCATATCTAATTCGCCGGCAATTGACAAGCTGAAGCTGGTCTTTCCGGTTCCAGGAGGGCCATGTAAGAGATACCCTCGTTTGTAGGGGATTGAATGTTCAGAATACCGGCGTCTGGTTTGAGGGTCGAGAAAATCTCTAAGGTCTCTGGCGAGAGGCTCCTTTTGCTTTTCGTCGAGAATAACTGTACTATCTTATTATGAAGTGGGGCATTCCTGTGTTGCGTGTGTTGTATATGTATATTGAGATATTGTAAGCTGTAGGATCCTAGGAATGATATGAAAATTTAACTGCTGTTGTATTATGACTTCAATAAGCTGCGACTTTAATTTGAAGTGATTTGGACTTAAAATGCGGTCGCAGATGTTATATTTAGCAGCGTAGCTGCTAAAATCGCATGATGTAGTCACCTATTTGGTGTGGCTGTTGTCGCAGCAGTTTTCCTGAGGGTTACAGTTACTACTACATGACAACATCAAAGCTCATATAAAATGGCCCGTTTTAGGATATATATTAGATGTGATTCTCAGCTATCTAATGATATTTTTTTTTCCCTAGCTGTCATAACGGGAATGCCTTCAAATATGTTAGTAAAGCCCAAAAAGGTGAATACACATGCGACGCAAATACGGGTATTGTAAACCCCTCTCCGGTGAGGAGAGGGGCGGCATAAGCTAGCGGAGTCTGCTTATTCAAGCCCCCAGGTACATTGAGGGTTGCAGAAACCCCATTCGTCATGTTGGTTTCTCGAGAAGCCGATTTTCTTCAAACGTGTGAGTGGGATATGTATCACACAGACCTCGGCACTGGGAAGGACTACCGCAGGACAGCCTTGGGATGCTCAGGGGACGAGACGCGTCAGGAAAGGCGGACAGTCATAGCAAAAACGAGCGACAAGAAGCGACGCTCTCGAACTGCGTCTGTCGAGTCTCTGCCTGGGAGTGTAAATCGGGCGTGATGTCCACGTCGTCGTAGACGTCGTTGCCTTGGCTGTTGTAACCGTTTCCTGAAGGAATACCGGGAGGGAGGACTGCTGTGGCCGGTAGTGGGAGCTTTGGTTGTTCAAAGAACGCTTGGGAGTCTAATCCCTGAGAGCTGGTAACGGATCTTGTCCCTTCCGCGTCTGACAGGGCAGCATTGAGAAGTGTATCCAAGGCTCTTCTATGGCCGGCCTGTCCATAAGCGCTTGACTCGGTATCAGATAAAGATTCCGAGGTCGTCAGCACGCCCGCCTGGGTCGTCTGAGAAGTGGTTGAAATGGTTGGCAAATCAAGAGGGAATGAGTCTGGTGGTGCGGTAGAGCAGTCAAGCTTGAGGATGCCACCCCCTTTTCTTCACGGTTGAAAGCCTGGGCCCGACAGAGAGTCTTCTTGGGCTTCCTCTCAAGGCAGACAAGTCCTCTCCCCTCTGGCAGGACATCTTTCCCGAATCGCGGATGGTGCAGTCCCCCTTAGAACTGTCGTGATCAGTCATCGCCCCCTCCTCTTTGCATCTGGATGCCTCCAGATGCACGTGCGACTGCATCGCCCCTTTTCGTGATGTGTATCTGCCTCGTTGACGCATGCGCTTCTTTCTTCTCCAGGGCTGTGTCCACTTAGCGAGCTCCATCCCGTGTTGAACGATCGTGCCGGTGCCTTGGCTGATTCGTGCCGCCTTAGCATGATCCAGACAAACGCTCGTGACCCAACCACTCAGTAGATATGCCACACCCTCTGCGCCCGGCACGGCAGGTGGATGGCGGTGTTGGCCAAACTGTCCTCGCCCCTACCCCTCCATCGTGAATCAGCCGGTCAGTCCGACATGCAACCGCGGAAGATTGGTTGACAACCCATACCTCGCCATGCAAGGCCAGACAGTTCTTGCCTCCGTAAGACCGACTCCGCCGCACGACCGTCCATCCCTAACCTGCTTGCGCCAGGCAAGCTCGCAAGTCAACCATTCAGTTACCATGGATGCCTCCCTTCATCCCTTCAAGCGATGCTACCTCACACGGAACGCCCGATGGAGGCCTGAACAGCTCAGACGCTGTTGGGAATGGCATCACAAGATATTGCCCCCTCCTCTCCGTAACTGGACGCCTCTGGACGTGAGACGCCACCAACATCGTCATGAAGTGCATTCTGACCCTCCACAGCCCCTGCTTGACTTCCGTGTGACCGAGCATCCTTGGCCTAACGCGATAACCCGCGTCACCCATGAGAGGTTCGCGTTCAGCTCATCATTTCCCTGACGCAATCAAGGCAAGATGTCTTGCCAAGGCTCTCCTGCCCCTCTTGAGTAGCGTCAGGGACGCCATGCACTGCCCATGCCGCCTGTGTCCCGCTCGCACCCCTCTGTCCTTCGTCGATGCTAGGCAGCCCGAGACTTAACTAGGCAGAGTAATAGTGTGTTCCCAGCCTCTGAGTCCGTGAATCCCTGGACATCCCGGGCTTCGCCCACCCGGGTCAAGATGGCTGGGAGCGAGGGGAGAGTTCTTGTCCGCATGAACGTGGTGATTATACCGGCATCATCACCCCTCAGGCGTTCTGTCTCCCAGTCGGAGGCTAGTTCGACCCTCATTGTCGACATCCCTGAGCTCTGGACCTTGCCCATCTCTAGCTTCGCCTCCCCTTCAGCTAAATGGAGTTGATGGCGCGGGGAGCTGGGTCCCATTACCATGATGCCTATTGTTGGTCGTCACCCTTACTAGGCTTGTCAGGCAAGATGATCTTCTGAGATTCCTGTTCCAGCCCCTTTTTGAGCCACAGCTGCTCCTGATGTCACTTAGCATCCATGTGAAACAGGCTCAGTTCCCTGCATCACGACCAGCATCCGAGGACCGTACTTCGCCTTTCGCAAGGTGAGCTCATACATCTCCTTCTCGTGACATAGGACTTTGCTTACTGTAGGGCGGCTCCATTTCCGCTACTGGGCGCTGCCTAGGCGCTTGTGATCGAGGTTGCGCTTCTCCTGCATGACTTATGCTTTTGTTGGCAAGTCCTCTGGTAAGTGGAGATGCTTGTCTCGGCGGATAACAAGAGGAGGAGAAAGCCGAGTGGGCAGATGCATGGGAAAGGTGTGGAGCCGCTAAATCCGCTCGACGGGTTTAGCCTTGCCGCCACGCTATCAATTATTTTGCCAGCCGGAACCAATCAAAAGTCACGCGCGAACCCATCCTGACACAGCCGTGAGCATCGGCTGACGTCTTAACTGCACCGTCTCCGCTCATCAACATCACACCCAGCTTCGTTCCCCAGAGACTCTCTGCATATAAGATAAGCATTCTCGCTCTCCTCTGTTCGCCATGGCTCGAACTCGAGCGCAGACGCGAGCCGACCAGAACAGGCACTCACCCTCCGCATCGTACCGTCAAGGTAATGTTGTATGCTGCACCAAGTGACTCGCGGCTGACCCGTGGCAGGAAAGCAACCCCAGAACGGAGTGCGCAAGAGGAATCGCCAGACGACCTCCCATCCCCGCCAGCAACAAACCGAACTCAGACGCTCTTCGCGGAGTCCAATAAGCTCCTCTCCCAAGTTGACGCTGACAGCGACCGCTCAAACTTCACCAACAGAGCCACCGTTCGAGACGCAAACGCCTCCTTCGTCGGGCGGTCGAAAGCGATCGCGCGAAAGGCAGGATACTCTCGAGCCCCCATCGGAGGAGCGCCCCGCGAAGCGGCCCCGGCCATCCGCCTGCGCCAATCAACTAGAAAACGACGAAGGCGAGATCGACCCGATTGAGCACTGGGCAAGAGCAGGACGCTGGCCGCGACAATACTCTGAGCAGGATCCCGATATGGAACGCCTCCTTGCAAGGAAGAAGTCATCGTCCTCCCTTAGCCGCAAACGGTCGGGATCTGGCTCTGCTGGCTCTGTGACGCCTAGCGACCAGAGACCAAGAGAAGAAAAGAGCGCTCCATACCGCGACCCGCGATATAAAACACTACTTGCGACCAAAGGGAGCTTCATGGAAGAGTCGGCGCTGGGGATTGCAGACGAGAGCAAAGATACCTATACCGCCCTGCTCAGCTCCCAACAGAGCACCCCAAACAACTCTCTATTTCGCGACGATCTCTTTAAAAAAACCTGTCGGAAAGTAGAGGATAGAAATGAGGCGAGAGTCATGCGGGATATTACACCCTTGATTGTCCCTTCTGCGGAAACTCTCACTACTTATGGGGCAAGCGAACTCGACTGCTTAATTGAAAGCACCAATGAAGGATGGAACAACTCTATTCCCCTGACCGGGACCCGCCCACAGCCTGACTACTCCGTGGGTTTCAGACGAGAGGCTTTCACCACCGACCAGCTCGACAAGCTCTCACCGTTCATTGGCGATTTCATTGCTGGAGACCTGTCCTTCTTCATGGCTACGTATATGATGTATTTCCCGTTCATGACGTGTGAGGTAAAGTGCGGCGCGGCGGCTCTTGACATTGCGGATCGCCAGAACGCCCACAGCATGACGCTCGCTGTGCGGGCCATTGTGGAGCTCTTCCGCCTCGTGAAGCGAGAGGACGAACTCAACCACCAGATCTTGGCCTTCGCCGTCTCACACGACCACTGTTCAGTGAGAATATATGGGCACTACCCGGTAATAGATGGAAAGGACACCAAATACTACCGATACCCAATACATAAATTCGACTTCACGGCAATGGAGGGCAGGGACAAGTGGACGGCATATCGCTTTACGAAGAACGTATACGATGTATGGATGCCAGCACACTTTAAGAAGATCTGCTCAGCCATCGACCAGCTGCCATCTCACTTGAACTTCGATGTTTCATCTCTTCCAGAAACCGGACTTTCGCAGGAGCTGGAAAGCTACCAACTCTCGCAGTCAGATGTCGACTCAACCCCGCCGTCGCAGGAACATGATCGCCAGTCGGGCATCACTAACAAGCAAGATTTCACTCCAGATACCTCGTTCAATGGGTCGGCTGCGGCGAAGAGACTAAGGAGAAGGCACGGGACAGGATAGAGTCCAGTTTTCTCAGACCAGGACCATGGGAGACGGTGAGGGTTGCATATTGTTGAGCAGCCGCATGGCATTTGTAAATCGACGAATGAAGGATGCCATTATCTGGCGGTCCGCCACGTCCAGCGCTGCGGCGCCGCACTTCACCTCGCACATTAGGAACGGGAAGTACATGTAGTACGTGCCCATAAAGAGGGATTGGTCGTAGATTGCTGTGGCACAAAAAATGTGGCGCGGGGACCGTGTGAACCGGCTGTGGTGTAGGCGTCAAGCACGGATCATTAAGTGGCCCCGAGCTTGATTTTTGGACCTCCAGGAGGGCAGGAGCCTCAAGAGCCCACATTGGGATAGCGGAAAAGCAGATTTTCCGACAGGCGCCACCCAGGGGTGCCACCCATTCACCACGTGAAGATTCGCGACATGCCATCATCCCTCCCATTTCTATTCCACTTTTCCCCTGAGCAGCCATGGCGAGCCCGCTAGCACAACACGTTGAAGGTTTCACGGGACAGTAGGCTGGACCTGCTCGCGTTGATTCTAATTCCGTTCGAGCACGCGTCATCTAAGCTCCAGAAGCTATCGCAACTGTCGCAAAGGTAAAGTCGTCTCCGCGCCGTTCACGTTGCCAGCTAACCATCACGCAGACAACTAGTCCCCGACCCGCGGCGACCGGCTGTGGCACTCTCTACAGCACTTTCCCGCGATCGAATGCCTTGTAACGATGGATCGACCTTGGGCAGAGATAATCGAAGAAAACCCCATTGGGGGAGGTCTTGATGGATTTAGAACGTCGTTTAGATCGAGTTGCAAAGCTATGAGCATTCCTAGCACTGCTGCCGCTCTGGAACAATTCAGTTGGGATCGTAAGCAGAACGGCCCAGCTCTGTTTGAACTGATCCACTGACTCGTCTGTAGAACTACAAAATCTCCTTCTCATCCTCTTATCAGCGCTACAGGTTCTTCCAGCAGCTCGTATTCTTCAGTCGACTGGCGGGAAAAGCATCTTCATTGAGATATCGAAGCTGAGTGCAGCTATTGCAACTGACGACTTTGATCTCGATCGCGTCCAACCCCTTCTCAAAAAAGCCATTGACAAAGCCGACGACTCTGCTATATGGGATCAAGTCAAGAGCGCTGTCGCTGAAACAACCCCGCCTCCCCGCCCTATTCCGTCCTCGATCCAACAAACCCCATGGCTGCGCAACACCAGCAGCTTTCCGAACTCATCTGAGTACCGTAAACACGTCGATGGTGTGCTGAAGGAGGAGCTCGGCCTTATGTATGTCGGGCTCCCAAAGTTCTGGGACACATATTTCGGCGGCATGGACGACCTTAAAACAGCATCTGAGGCCTTCTTCAAGCAATGCGTTAGGGGACCGAGCCCTCTCTTTGAAAACGGGTGGACAGGCTGGCCGACGGACGCCAGGGAAGACGATGTCCTCGATTGGTTCGCGGTTTTCTACGAGAGGCTAGCGACCTTTGCGGCGGATAGGAGGCCAAGCCCATCGCGTCAACGACGACCGTTGGCGAAGCCGAACGAGCCCATCGACGGTTCAGTGGGGAAACGGAAGATGGACATTGGCTTCGTCAGCGACCCTCAAGCACAGAAGAACACCAAGTGTCATTGGTCCCAGATACTGGTGCCTGGAGAGTTGAAAAGCAACCCCTCTGCCGACAAGGCATCGGAGGCGTGGCTCGACCTCGGGAGGTACGCTAGAGAAGTGTTGGCCGCACAGGATACCCGACGTTTTGTCCTGGGCTTTACCATTTGTGGATCTCTCATGAGAGTATGGGCATTCGACAGGCTGGGCGGCATCGCGACTGAGCAGTTTGATATCAACAAAGACGGCTTTCGGTTCGTGTTCACAATCCTCGGCTTCTTCTGGATGAGCGAAGAAGAGCTCGGCTTCGATCCAACGATACGGACGGCAAACCATGAAAGATTTATCGAGATCGAGCGAAACGGATCAAAGCAACGGGTCATTATCGATGGGGTAATGCTGCGGGCGCGTTGCATAGCTGGCCGGGCGACGACTTGTTGGAGAGCCCACCCCGAAGGGCATCCGGAGACGCTGCTAGTGATCAAAGACTCGTGGCAATACCCCGAACGCGACGAGGAAGGCGAGCTGTTGCGTGAGGTGACGGATAAAGGCGTCATCAACGTGGCCCGCTACTATTATCACGAGACGGTTCGAGTTCGCGGGATACACGACGATATTCGAAAAAACATTCGACAAGGACTGGACATGGCGACAGCGTTAAACTACCGACCCGGCCGCCCGGCGCAATTCAGCAATATGACAGCGGAAGGGCCGCGGAAGGGCCGCCCCAGCACTAGCAGGAAGCGGCCATCCAGCCAAACCGACTCTGCCATGCCTCCAAGCAAACGATCATGCTCCGCATCTCCAACAAAGGCCGCTACCGTACCATTGAACAGAGTGCATCGGCGTATCATTGTCAAGGATTATGGCAAGGCCATTTACAAGGCAAGCTCTCGATCAGCATTGCTTGCCGCCCTCGAGGGTTGTATTGAAGGTCATGAGTCTTTGCGCAAGGGAGGCGTCCTCCACAGAGACATCTCCATCAACAACCTCATGATGAATGAGGATCCGGATAACCCATCTTGGTCGTCGTTCTTGATTGACCTTGACCTCGCCATTAGAGAAGACCGAGATCGCGCCTCGGGGGCAAAGGGCAAGACCGGCACCAGGGCGTTTATGGCAATTGGAGCGCTTCTAGGCGAGCAGCACTCTTTTATGCACGATCTTGAGTCGTTCTTCTGGGTCTTGTTCTGGATATGCATCCACTACGACGTGAACGGCAAAGATGTTGGGCCAACTGAGTTTGACAGCTGGAATTATGAAGGCGATAACAAGTTAGTTCGATCCAAAGTCGGTACGATAGGCGATGAGAGTATTTTCCTCAAGAACGCACTCGAGAACTTCACCTCATACTACCGGCCATTGATTCCATGGGTCAACCGTCTACGAAGGGAAGTGTTTCCAAATGGCGAAAGGTGGAAGCAGGCTGAGCCTAAGCTCTACTCTTCGATGAAGAGCATTCTTCACGATGCACAGAAGGATCCAGAAGTACTAGCAGACGGGTAGCACCGCATATCTAGAACTATGCGCTACCCTTTGAGCCCTTTATCCTATCTTCCCATATCATACCTGCCTCATGAGAGCTGTTACCTCACAGAATCCGCCTTCGTATGATGTGAGTATACACCTGCAGCTGGCTTTTCTGGAGGTTGGGTACAAGCTTCTACTGGCTATATTACCACAAGCGCTTTGGTTCTCGCTATAATTTCTTAATCCTAAATGCAAACAAGATACAAGAGCGAAGGAAACTAGGGAGCCTGCGCCCTCCAGCCTTCGCCTCGAGCCCTCTTTACTTCGCAATGGAGACCCGCTCCTGCCCAACATCCGCCCTGCTGTTATTGATTTCTGTGTCAACGGCTGATTTTCCAAAATAATGCCATGCAGTCCGAGCCCAAACGTTGAGGCTACTATTGTTATCACCGTTGAGATAAGCTGTGGTGTATGTTCTCGGCCATAGGTCCTGTCTTCCCTGCACTGCGCAGCTGTGGCTAATGACGGTGAAGTCTGATCTCTTCTTGTTTCTGAGCAAAGCCTTGTCTGCAGATTTCTTAAACGTCCTATCCCGACCCTCCGTTGTTCCAAAGAAGCGTTTTGCGGCATCTGGATAATCGGACTCCCTCACTAGGATGTGCCTTTCCATGTGAGATGTTTCATCTTTAAGGCTTGGGAGTGCTATATCAAGCCAGCCTGCAATGGCGAGTTTGATTTTGCCCTCAACTTCGCCGCTTTCCGGGTCGTCAGGGTCCTCCTCGAATATGATAGTGTCCCATCCATCATACGGTTCCCTAAGGTGGTTCTTAAAACCTCTTCCTACGCGATCTTGCTCCGGATTTTCGCTAAATAGGCGGGACCTGGAGCTCGAATCCCTTTCGACCCGGAGGGGCACCATACGGGGGCTTTTCAACCGATACGCTGTGATGAGAGCTTTTAGGGCGTTGTCGCCATGGCAATCGCCATCCAGAAGGTCGAGCGCTTCAGGGCATATTCGAATCCAGTCAGAAGCGAAAGCTAGCAGACGAGCCGCGTCATCGTTAACCTCGTGCTTGAGGCGGAACTCGCATCGGAATTTTACATCGGCAAAATCGCAACCATACAGCGGGCATTCTTGTTGAAGTGCTCGCCAACCAGGTGCGGTGACGTTTGGCACCAGGGCATCGAACAAGGGCCAAACATCTTTCGGCAGGTTGCTGCCTCCGGAATTCTCGATAGACTCAACAGGGGATGGAAGGGGGCGGTGCCAGTCGCATTGAGGGAAATTGTCAGCTGTGTTTTTTCTTGATAGCAGCAACTCGCCCTTGAT
>VYKG01000606.1:0-24578 GCA_011426275.1 Dactylonectria torresensis | reverse complement strand
TCTCATCTTATTGTTGACCGTGTTTCAGATGCTTCGTATGAACTACTTCATTGCATCCATTAGAGCACAGTACAGATATATGTTGGAGTCAGAGATTGCAGCTGCGGAGATCAACGAGTTCTTTGATATAGTCCTGCCCTTGGGAGGTGTCGCTTCTACCCCTTTCATCGGACTGCTACTCAATAACCTGAGTGTGCCTACCACGTTTGGAGCCTTGACGCTGTTCACCATCGTTATTGGAACTCTTAACTGCTTGCCTTTTCTTTGGGCAGGATATGCCACCGTCGTGGCATTCGTCCTCTTCCGTCCCCTCTACTACTCTGCAATCTCGTAAGTGTGCCCATCGCGATACTGATTCTGTTGGAACATCGCGGCCAAGATACATACAAGCAGCAGATGGGATGCGGCAGGTGGTATGTGCGCCCCACCTGGAAGCGATAAGGGGACGGCCTTATCGGCCTATGGGGCACAGATCCATATCTCCCCACTGCGCACCTGCTGGCTAGTTAGATGATACAACAACACAAGATCCATCAATACGAAGCCTAAATACAGCACTATTTCGGCTTCAACCAGTGGTTCGAACCCTACCCTTGTGAAACCTACAGAACCACTTTCCTTAGCTTATCCCACACTTCATCTTTAATTCTTATTTCTTCCACCACAACAAATGGAATCTGGATCAAAAGAGGCCAGGTTACTCCCAGCCCTTCAGGCTATGAGGCAAGACGAAAAACTCAGTATCTGACAAGCTGCTAAACTCTACAACGTTGATCGCACAACCCTGCGCAGCAGAATGAACGGACGGCGCGCTCGACGCGATACTCGCGCTAATTCTACGAAATTGACTCTCCTCGAAGAAGAGACTCTAGTCAAGTTCATCTTGGACCTAGGGTAGCGAGGGTTCCCTCCCCGGCTGAGTGGTGTGGAAGAAATGGCCAATCTCCTGCTCTCGGAACGCGACGCAGGACGCGTCGGCAAGCACTGGGCCTCCAACTTCGTCAAGCGACAACCAGAGCTCCGGACGCGTTTAATCGTGTATACGATTACCAAAGAGCCTTATGCGAAGATTCGGCTATAATTAACGCGTGGTTTACTCTTGTGCGGAACATGAGGGCCAAGTATGGCATCCTTGATGCGGATTTCTACAACTTTGATGAGACCGGCTTTATGATGGGCATTATCTCATCCTCAATGGTTGTTACAGGTGCCGAACGACGCGGACGGGCAAAATCAGTGCAGCCTGGCAACCGGGAATGGGTTACCGTAATCCAAGGAGTTAATGCGGAGGGTTGGGCGATCCCGCCATTCATTGTCGTTAAAGGGACCTACCACCTTGCCAATTGGTATACAGAATGCGACCTCCCGCCCTCTTGGGTTCTTAAGCCTACCGACAATGGATGGACCAATAATACGACTGGCCTTGACTGGATACGGCATTTCGATAAACATACTGCCTCTCGTACAAAGGGCAAATATCGAATGTTAGTGGTTGACGGCCATGAGAGTCACCAATCCGCCGAGTTTGAGCAGTTCTGTAAGGGCAGGAACATTATTCCAATTTGCATGCCCTCCCACTCATCGCACCTTCTCCAGCCACTCGATGTTGGGATCTTTAGTCCTCTGAAACGGGCATACGGTCGCAAGATTGAAGAGCTCGTCAAGTATCATATTAACCATGTGACTAAGGTGAGTTCTTTATTGCGTTTAAAGAAGCATTTTCTACGGTTTTTATAGAAACCAATATCAAAGCCGGATTCAGAGGGTCTGATTTAGTCCCATTTGATCCTGATGCTGTCTTATCAAAGCTAGACATCAAGTTACGGACGCCAACACCAAACTGGTCCCCCTCCTGCCTCAGGTGACCCTTGGGTCTCTTTGACACCACACAACCCCATCGAAGCTGTTTCGCAATCTGAGTATGTGAAAACTCGAATTGCCCACCATCAGGGAAGCTCCCCAACACCAATATATGATGCAGTTGATCAAATTTCGAAGGGGGCACAGACAATGATGCATGAGGTTGCCATATTGAGAGCAGAGGTGAAGTCGCTTCGGACAGCAAATGAGGCACTTAGTAAACGCCGGAGGGCTAAAAAGACACGCCTACGGGAAGGGGGAGCACTTTCTATAGGAGATGGGCTTGATCTTTTGTCTCAAAAGGATATTGATAAGCAGGTCGGTCAGGAAATACGTTAAGAACGTAGTCGGCAGAGGAGGGCTGCGCCAGGTCTTCGGCATTGTGGTAATTGCGGGAAGACTGGGCATAATGCAAGAACCTGTGTGAAGTATGAAGAAACGTCTGGGGAATCTAGTTCCGAAGGCTTTAGGTAGATTTTTTATGTTATTGTTGTTTAATTGACAATTAAATGTAAGAATATAGTAGAAAGTGGTTCGCTCGCTTGGATGGTTCGCTCGCTTGTGAACCACGTTAATTGCTTTTTCTTGGGACATGACTTTGAAAGGGCCCCCGTAGATGCCACAGCAAGACAATTATTGGCTGATCGTGAGAGGATGGAGCCATTTCGTCATCCGGACAGAAAATTCAAGCCGAAGATTGGGCGGCTCCCGCCCGCTTCAGCGCGCTCCAACGTTGACGAACAGCGCGCATACTGAAATGGATGAAAACATATACTCGCTGGTACGGGGAATGTAGTGACAGGAACACTCTATGGGGACGCTTTGGGGAGGGAGGATGAGTCATCCATTGCCATGGCTTTCAGACTGCTTGTTGTCCCTGCCTTTAACCCCCATTGGCCACCCGCGAGTCTTGTACCGTTTTTATCTAGCGCATGGCTCAGCCAAATTCTCTTCCCACCAACTGGCTGGCCCTTCACACCTACGGAGTACGAAGGTCGTTGCCAAAAGTCTGTATCCACTGGTGACTTTAGCCCCGGCCGGCTGTACAGTATGAGCCTGATTTTTTATAGACAGTGCCAGCAGTTGGCAGAGCAACATCCCCGCTAAAATACCCTAAAATTCCCCCCTTCGATCAGCCCGTCCGTCTCAACACCACCTTGCAACAACCAAAATGCCCGATTTCTACAATATAACAGTTCGTGCCGAGGCCGTGACTCTAAAGGGCCGAGGCAAGCATATGAGAGCGGAAATTGAATGCATTGCAGGCGTCAAGTCGGCTGCCCTAACTCGCCTTGTGCAGAAGGCCAAGGAATGCGACTGGAAAGGAAGGCGAGCCAGCTCTTGCGTGGGCGGAGGGACTGGGCAACGAGGGGACGAGATTACCGTATCTACTTGGTAAATTCGGGCACTTAGCGTCTCCATTTTAAGTGCACATTTCCACTATTAACCGCAAAAACGTCACAAACTCCTGATATAATTGGCCATATGTGCTTTTATGGGGCACGCTATGTGCCCGAATTTACTGAGTTGTTACGGTATTCAAGTTCGCCTCCCGGTGATACGCAACATTGGCCGACCATGGTCTGTGCGCAGTCTCAAGAGCCAATAGGGGGCTCTTGAGGCAAGAGGAACAGGGAATATATGGGACCTCTACCAGGGGGACAACACGTCTGCTCTACAATCAGCTATCATGGAAAGAAGCCAGTGTTTTGGCGCAGCTCAGAAGAGGAATGGCTCGACTCAACAGCTATCTGTATCAGATATCGCCATCAGATGAATGCCCATGTGGACAGGCGAGAGAAACGGTGGAGCACTTCCTATTTCGATGCACAAGATGGATGTCACAACGTAGAGAAATGAACGAATGCACAGACAACAGAAGAGGTAACCTGCCCTTCTACTTGGGAGAGAAGACAGCATCTGACGGACAGAACTGGACGCCGAATATGGACGCCGTACGAGCGACATTCAGATTTGCAATTGCCACAGGACGTCTGGACGAAAGATGATTCAAACCCCACTACCCCACTGACCTAAACCTCTCACGAGTTAAGGGGTGCAACATAGGATGTGGCCAGAAGAGATTGTATTTTCACTGCTTTCTTTCTATCTAAGGGAGCGACGAGGTTGGCCTCTTATACCTATGTTCAATCTGCCGATATCATAGGCAGCAAGCTGCTGCCTGATGCTAGTTGTGGTCGTTCACTCTCATCGTGAACAAGTTCACGATGATCGTGATCCTTGCCTCATTTCTATCCTCATTCCAACAAAACCTACCCCGAAACTAACCGTAGAACCTCGTACCGCCAAATGCAGGCACTGCTTCAGCAGCCGAAGATAGGAAACTGAACACTTGAAGGAACTTGGCTTCAAGTTGACTTGCTACTAACCCCCACGAGGGCCAGAAGGAAAACATTGTCTGGCTGAAAAGCGTAGAATGTGAACCACGCAAGGGCTTGGACGAGACCAAGGCAAAACGTCGGGAAATGTATGTAATTTAGTGATAGAGCCCTCTGGGTAAGACCCGCCGGGCGTAATAGACTATGTATGTATATGGGACCTGGCTGTCAGAAAAGGCTGATGTGGCCCCAGGGTCTGTGTGGACTCAATCAGCTTGGACTAGACATCTGAATTGACTGGTTGCAAGCACTGGGGAGCGGGATCGTGGTTGGGTTGGACCCAGTTGATGGTTCCAAAGGCGCCAATGGTCGGGAACAAGTTGGCTTACCTACTCCGGTGGCTTCACCCGCGTCTCCATCTAATGGACGCGCCAAGTCGTCAGACGCACCACTGGTGAATGCAGTCATTCGTACAAGATTTAGTAAGTTCAACAGCACTTGCGACTTCGCGAATTTCGCGTTGTCGACAAGATGTGCGTGATATGCGCGTGTTGTTGGGCTTCACTCGCCTGTCCAGCGATGGATGGGTATAAGTTGAGCCTCCGCGCGATGGCTTCCAATGACCCCGTTCAGCTCGCTCGATCCGCACGACCCATCTCCCCGTCTAGCAAACTGCGTCACGATGCCCTCCGAAACATTCTCTTTAAGCCCCTCCTACTCCAATCAGCCAGGGGCTATGGAGCGCGTTGAGCTCTCTTCGTCTTCGCCGGCTGTCTCGTCGCCAGTAATCTCGTTGCCAACGACGCCATCGCCCCGTCCTCGCGGGACTGCCGCCGACTTTATCAAGGTCGATTGGACACTCTGGGGCCGCCAAGAGTGGGCGAAATGGCTAGGATTCGAAAGCTATACTGGCGGCCAAGACACGAGGGCATGGTTGCAGCACAAAAATGACACCTGCATTGAAGATCTTGCCTTCGAACATAGCTTCTCGCCTGACGAGCGACGGATTCGCTGCGCTGGGCATATCTTCAACCTCTGCGTGCGGGCAGTGCTCTACGGTTCGAAGCGAGAGAACTTCGCTGCAATTGTAGCAGCCGATGGCGACGATCAAGATGACGACGAGCAGCAAGTTGATCAAGCTATCGACGAGGCTCTGGATGGAGAGACGGAAGGCGGCGCGCGGACGAAGAGATACAAGCCGGCATTGCAGTGGTGTCCCTGACGAGGACTTCCTCTCATCTCACCCGGCTCCGGAGGAGATCAACGGTGCCACTTTCAGGGAGTACAGCCAGAACGGCGCGCCGGGAATGCTTCATAACATCGGGAATCAGCTTCGAGCGAGTCCACAACTGTATGAGCAATTTCTTCAGTCTCAACGCAAGGAATCTGGCAAGGAATCTGCTCCGTCCAGCACTTAATACCTTCTTCAATGACGTCCAGAACCGCTGGGAGACCGAGAGCGCTTGTGAGAAGACGAAGCCGGCAGTTCTCCAATATCGGTTAAGTGCGTATGACTGGAAGGTTATCGAGATACTCGTCAAGCTTCTGAAGCCTTTGAAAGTCGCCGCCCAAGCAACTTCAGGGCAGCGGTATTCCAGGTGCGAGGTCGACTTGTGGTAGTTTCGACGAATACTTCCCCGTCTTCGAGGTCCTGCTTGATCACCTCGAAAGTGCTATCGAGGGTACAATCTACTACGAAGTGGAGGATCCAGTGAGCAAGGAGAAGGAGGACGTCGAGGTTGCCATCTACGAGGGACTTGATAACAGAACTCGCAAATTGCTCAAGATCTTTATCAAGCTTGGGTGGAAGAAGCTGCATAAGTACTACAACCGTCTGACTAGCGCTGCTTATGTGGGCGCTGTTATCTTCAACCCGGCGAAGAAGTGGCGCCTTCTCGATCGACTGTGGTCTCGAGTGCCTTCCCGTAAGGCTAAGAGTTGGCGATTAGAGTATGAAGAGAAACTCTTAGAGATCTGGGAGAAGTATAGGGAGCTCGACGTTGACTGCGAGGTTTTCGCTACTTCTGACGAAGCCTCAATGGATTACATCGAGCGGAGACTTGCTAGGAGTGTAGCTGATTCGACATTTACTCAAACTTCGTCTCCTGCAGCGCCCAATGCCCGCAAGAGCACCCGTAAGACAAAACCGACGATGGCGGCAGCGACGACTGATAACGATGTGTTGGTATCTTGGGGGGGATTGCCGCAGGAGAGGACGGTCTGTGCGAGATCGGATGGGTTCAAAAGGTAACTTTATGATTGCTCCCTTTCTTCTTAACCACCTCGCTGCCTTGAGCTGGCTTCACTGATTTCGGTCAATCTAGGTCATCGTGTAGGATGGAGAGCTGAGCAGTACCTCGATGAGGGATCGCTGAAGAAGGGCATCTATCGTCGCGTTTCCGTGTGCGTGTGCGTATCATGAAGAAAAAGAAGGGAGAAGAGAAGGAGTGTTTTATGGACCAGGGTCTAGAGGGGATGGGATGGTCCTCTCACACGGATCCAGGGGAATCATAGACAAATGAAAACGCCGGCCTGTTCCAAAGAAACAAAGCGCTGCTGAAACGAAAGCGATACGACATTAACTCATTTCCGTTCATTCCCTCTCTATTTCGCGTCAGTGAATTTGTGCTTGAGCTTGCTGAAAATGCTGCTGCGCCGGTGCTTCTTGGTCTCGGTCGTGGCGGTCGTGCTGCTGTTGGCGGCGGGCTCCTCAGGCTTGGTTTCAGCGGTTTGGTTGCCATTCTCAGCGGCTTTGGCGCCGTTCTCAGTGCCAGCCACGGGAGTCTCAGCCTTGATCGCCTCGGGCAGGGGGTTGATGCCAACGGGCTTGTCGAGCTCGTTGGTTGGCGTGACAGGGAAGCCGCTAGGGATATCAGTTGGCGTCTCCTTGGACTCAGTGGAAGCCTCAGCGGGGGCCACTGCAGGCTTCTCCTCCACAGGCTTTCCTTCAGTGGGCTTGGTCTCGACGGGCGCCTCGACACGCTTCTCCTCTGCAGCCTTAGTATCGGCTGGAGACTCCTCCGCGGGCTTGACCTCAACAGGGGGCTCGATAGGCTTCTCTTCCACGGGCTTTGTCTCAGCGGGCTTCTCCTCAACAGCCTTAGTCTCGACGGCCTTCTCTTCCACAGGATTCTCCTTCGTGGGAGCTATCTCCGCGGGCTTCTCTTCTGTGGGCTTTGTCTCCACGGGGGCCTCCTCAGCTGGTTTCTCCTCTACAGCCTTCTCGTCGACAGCCATAGCCTCGGCGGGCTTGGTCTCGACAAGTTGCTCAGCGGTCATTGTAGTGGTGGTAGAGGCGGGGGTGTCGGAGTTGATAGTGGCGGCGGCGGGAGCATGTTGGATGATTTGGTCCGGGGTGAGGAAGTTGTTGATGTTGCCCTGGTGGTCAGGTTCCTTGGGTGCTGCCTCGTTGATGACCCAGTTGTTGTCGACAACGAACTATTTAGCGGTAAGCGACAGGCCCGGAAGCGTTTGCATAAATATTCAGCGTGCGACAGAGTAGCAATTGGGTCGAGAGGTGAGGGATCTGGAGCGATGACGGGCGTGACTGCGTTGCGTCACACCGACAACGAGACCAGAGGCTGAGCCGCAGTCCCAAGCCTCTTAACGACGCACCTTGTAATATATCTTCTCCGAGGCATCCTTCAATCCGACCGTCTTCTGGAAAACGTCGCCGTCCTTGTCGAGCTTGATGCTCTTGGTCCAGCTATCGAAGGTACCGGTCACGTAGACCTCATCAGCGGGATGCTCCCTAGGTGAAGCTCAAGGTCAGCCTCGAATGTCTCGAACATAGACGGAATGCCGCGATTCTCGGGCAGGTCACATGGGTAGCTATCGTGTGGAAGATGAGGAAGGAGACAGAACCCGAGAGTGAGGAGTCGAGACAGTTGCTCGCATGAAAGGTATGCGTCCGACCGAAGGCGGCCCCATCACGGGATAGATGGAGGAGATTGGAACATACCATTTGAACGTGAAGCTGCCCATGGCTGCGAGTAGGTATCAGATGCGAGGGATTCTGTGCAGGCGATGGGGAGGGAGGAAGCGAGAGATGTCCAGTCAGCCAAGACATAACGGGTCCGGTTGTCGGCCAGGCTGAGGGAACCAAAATATAATATTGCTGGCAGAACGTGGACACCGTACCACCACCACCACCGCCGCTGCAAATGGGGGCAGCCAGTTTCCCAGAATTAAATTCTCTGATATCCGGGAGTTTTTGGCATGTGAAGATGACTGGGTGCTGAGGTGTGACGCCACTCCATCGCTTTGCTTGTCGCGACGCAGTAACTCGTCTCTTGCCTCCCCCACCTCGATCGACACGGACCATTACTGACCTCTAGCGACGATGCGTCGGCGCAAGGCATCGACGGCTACGTCAGGATTCCCCCCCCATAAGCGTCGAGCCTGTAAAGCCAAAGAAGCGGGGCCGAAAACTAAAGGAGAATGAGCCAGTCTCAGAACGACGAGTCTAGCAACGTTTGTTTACGCCGTGGATACCTTGCGGCGACGGAGATTAGAAACTTCATCGCAGCTACCAAATGTCGCATCCGCAAGAGGGACGAGACTTCGAAACACAGCGTAAAGAAGAAGCAATCATCTATGCTATTAGGCAGGGAGGAACGTGAACAGACAACTCGGGCAGTTCCTGTCTGTGCCGCCGAGGCCTCAAATGAAGAGTGGCCGACGCCGATCCATCGACGCACTTAACCCCTCTGCTAGACATCCCTAACCGCCTCCGCGTCCGACGACGAACGAGGCTTCGACAATGGTATGCTTAACCGTTGTCCTTTTGTCCATTCTTTATCCGATCCTGTCGCAGCTGCCCGCCGTCCCATATCCTGCCACAGACCCTGCGCTACCTTGGGCGGACGACCTCTTCTCTCTTCGCCTCCACCTTGTCTACCTGAGCACATTGTCGTCTAACCTACGCTTACTCTATGTCTTCTAGGGCTGCTGCCTCTCCTCTCCCGCAGGGTCCAACTCCCCCAACTCAGGCGGCACCAACACCGCCTCCGTCCGCGAGATCAGCCAGCCCGCTCAACGCGCATCCACCTCCCACCCGCGTTCACACTTATACCGCCGCTACCGCCGTCACAACCAGCCCCTCGACCAGCACATCAACAAGCCCCTGCGTCGCCACGTCTGGGCCTCCACACACCGCGCCTGGACCCGTGCGGCGCTGGCCCGCGAGCGCACCGCCTTCTTCGACACCCGTGAGACGGGGCTGCCCGAGGTCTGGCAGACGCTGCGCGCCGCGTTGCTCGTGCTCTGGGACCCCGTGGGCCAAGGGGCAGCCGACGACGGGACGAACGGGCTGGCGACGGCGCAGGGCTTCTTGAGCGCTGCGAAGGTGACGTTGCCGACGGGGGACCTGGCGCAGGGCGCTTACGATGCGCTGGGGAACTACTACCTGCTTCCTGAGTGGGTTGTTGCGGATCCCGAGAATGTTGTCGAGGAGAATACTGAATGCGATGGGGATGAAGTGGACGGAAGGGTCCGAAGAGGGGATACGATAGATGGTCTGACCGGTGGGGAGGAGGATACCGAGGCGGGAGACGAGGAGGAGGCGGTGAGGAGGCGGGAGGAGAAGGGGAAGGGCGTCGCGGACATGCGGGATCTGATTACCGTCCATGCGCGGCTGAGCGAGAACTCGCAGGACGTCAATGTCTTGGTATGCAAGAGTGATACTGTTCGCAGCCTGGCGCGGAATGTCCAGGAGGAGTCAGGGGTATTTGTTTCGCTTTCTTCCTTTCAACACCTTCATGATCGAGGTTTCTTAATGCTAATGTGACATCTGGCACAGCTCCCAGCCACAAAAAAGGTCCGCATCGCCTACATGGGCAGGATCCTTAAGGAGAATGCCGCCCTTCCCGACCAAGGCTGGAAGCAAGGCCACATGGTGAACGCCCTGGTATTCAACAGATAACACTAGTTGGCTTCCTCTTCGCGGTGGCATCACCTTCACAACCCTCGACGAACCTCACTCCGCAGCTTCCTGTCGTCTCAGCCCGTTTGAAAACCGCCGCTGCAACTAGGCAGACCAGCAAAAAACCAGTACCAATGGAGCAGCGGTCCCTATGGCCTCGCTTTCTCCTGCCTGGGATAATCTGGATTCAGATTCAGAAGACTATGATCATGGTGCCCAGCACCGCGTGGTCGAGGCTGAGTGGATCAGGGAGAGGCTGAACGAGAGGCTGCGGGAGATTGGGACCGCGTACCAAACTCGATTATACACAACGACGACCGGGCGCAGTGGCTAGTGTGCTCATTGATCACTTCTCGGCGAGCAACGGCCGAGGTCATCACAAAGCTCGCAAGGTACGCCGAAGTAAGACTGCTGTCGAACAGCATTGGTGGAGCTTAGGTCTCCAGCTAGAAGCTGTTGAATTGTGCTTGAAGCGTGGGCAAATACTAGGGGCTCCGTTCGATCCAAAGCTAAACGGTTGAGTGTACGGTGATTCACCGGACACACAACACACACACACTAGTTTATGACGTCCGAGTGAGGTCTAAAGGGCACTATTGCTGTATTACATTCACACTTCACAAGGTTTGCCTTAATCTCAGAAAATCCCTTCCACAATTTGCTTTCTGCCATTTCCTGCCAATGTGATCTTTGCTGTGGGATCCCGTGGGGTTAGTAGCAAGTTAACTTGAAGGTGATTTCTCCAAGTGTTCAGTTTCCTATCTTCGGCTGCCGAAACGGCACCTGCTGTTGGTGGCACGAGATGTTTGGTGTAGGTTTGTTGAGGTTGGTTAGGGCGAAGGAATGGGGTTCATTCTCCGCGATTCACCTCTCGTGCAGTCGGTCTGTGGCTATCGCGTACCGTATCGTTGCTCGGACGGTTTCCATGTCTGGAGACCAGGTTTGGCCATCTGACGACGTCTTCCCTCCGAGATACGATAGGTTGCCTCGTCTTGTGTCGGTACATTGAAGCATCTCTGTTCGGTATGCCGTCCAATTTTTGAATCGGAAAAGAAAGTGTTCTACCGTTTGTCGCGCTTGTCCACATGGGCATTGGTCTGTCGGTGCTGCTCTGATCTGATAGAGATATCCATTCAGCCCTGCCATTCCTGTTCTAAGTTGGGCCAGCACGCTAGCCTCCTACCGGGACAGTTGGCCATAAAGATTGCGCGTATGTTTCCTTGGTAATGCAGAATCGACTCTCTTGGAGTGTTTCCCAACTCCGTCGCATCGCCAAGGAAAAGGAAAAGAAGGAGGCAAAAGATCGGGAATACCAGCGCCGACTTCGGGAGGATCTCTTGACATCTGGACTTGAGGCCATCGCAGCCATTCTCAACAAGGGAAAGGTACCCAAAGCCCTCCCCGCAGTCGAACCGCACCGGGCCTCTATCGGCCATGTCGCCCAAGTGGCTCGACCGACCTACACTCGTATGGCTCGAAGACACCTCTCAATCGAGACATTTCGGACCTTCCGGGTTGATTTCAAATTTGGTGCGGTATGAACCTTCTACCCTCATTGCAGTTCCTTGAAGCTAATGGCGTCATTAGGATCCCGACTACGTGTTGATTAAGCGCTGGGTCCCTGAGTGGGAACAGGACCAGTTCTGGAAGCATATCAAGTATATTCGCGAGAAGCGTGGCAAGATGCTTATGATTGAGGAGAAGAAGCACGTTCGCCATGAACCCGAGTTTGAGTGGGTACGCAAGAAGCACGATCGCAATCGGAGCAAGTCACCGTCGCTTCTCTTGTATCTAGCAGGCGCCCGCCCAGCCTAGATGGGCCTGCCTGAGCTGACCCGGGGCGACGATGGGTGACTGGGGGAATTCTGGACTGGGAATGCCATGGGATGGACGAGGGTTGGACTTTGGGTGATGTGTTTATTCATGAGGCGAGTTGTTGCATCTATTATACATGTTTTCTACATTGCCCCGGCCCGACGGATGAGTTCTTCGTAAACTGTCCATGCAAGGGCTGAGCTGAGCGCCTTACGGCTCATTCGGAGCGCGAGTCCATCCCAAAGCGAACGGACGCCATCCTGTGTCACCATTCTGTAACAAGCATGCCAGATGTTCCGATAGTCCTGAGGTTGGAGCTGAATGCGGGTCTTGACTGCGTCAAAGGGGTTCGAGACTATTGAGCAGGCCGCGCCGGCGAGCATGGCTGAGGTGAAGTTGACGGAGCTGGCTAGGGTGGCCTGCATGTTTCCTGGGCTCCTTCCAGCCGAAACAACGGGCGCTGCGAGGGACCCAAGCTGCGTCTTGAGCATCTCGTAGAACAGGACATACATGCCGGCATACGGGGCATCTCGAAGCGCCGTCGCACCGAAGCCAGAGAAGAAACCGCGCCAGCCGTCCGCTCTCCGAATGTCTCCCGCCGCAGCCAACAATGACGGGTACGAATAGAGACTCGACTCAAACCGCACTTTGATGACGGTGAGAGGCATCAGGACGATGCCAGCGAAGGTTCTGGCCGCGGCTCCCGATATCAGATTGGCCGAATTCGTCAAAGAGGGCAGTGCTGATGACCCGCCCTGGGTCTGCATGCGCCGTCCAAGAATTCCTGTGCGCTGGGCATGTTGACGAATAGAGTTAAGCGAGGTAAAGGGCAGAGCCAAAGCCGGTCCTCAGGGCGGAGGGTGCGGTGCCTCTCCACAGTGACTGCACAGGATTGGAGGAAGCGTTTTCAGCAGGTCAAGGGGCTGCAGGATAACCGCAGAGGCAACGCCAGAGCCAAGGCCAGAGACGAAGTGGCGTGCTGCGAACTCGTGTCAGAGGGCGATGATGCTGGTTGCGCCGGATACTTCGGTCAGCGTACCTGAGTTGGCTGGCCGCCAGGCGCGTCGCTCATCCATTGATGCAGATGCCGCGGCCTCATCGTGTTGTGCTGGGGGACTGGCGATTGTGATGCCCATGGCTGGTTGCAGACGTCAGCCACATGTCAGTGGATTGTCTTGAGTGACGTGAGTGGACCGAATCAGCCCAGAAAGGTGACGACCCCCTTTTGCAGCACGGGCTCGCATTAGTACATGGCATATTGCATTTCGCGCTCAGTTGACGCCAACACCGGATCATTATTTGTACCTCTTTCATGGGCAAAGAATATAAGGAATGGAAGTACCACTTGAGTGCGGACTTTTGATTGGTGGAGATCCCCGTAGAGTACTGTACATAGGTGAAGTTTTTGGATAGTCGATGGGATAAGTACGGACCGTAATGGCAATACATGCATCGACAACGAGCCTCCTCTCCCGAGCGGTTGCGGGGTTTGCCGGGAAATACGCCACAGTTCTCAGCGGAGCCTATGAGCCATTGGCGATGACATCGACGAATCTTGGCCTCGAAGAGGTCGTCACGGAGGCCGTCGCATGGATGTTACGTGGAGTTGCGCAAGGTACTTAGAAGGGTGGATTCACATGCTCGACTCTACCGTACTGACATTGACATTCCTTATTGGATCGAGTTTGTCCCACTTTCCAATGATGAAGCGCAAATGACGTAATTCTATTGATCACGCTTTGCAGCCTTTAATAGTTCATTCTGGAAGCGGCGACGGTGGAATGATCAGGATAATACCAATGGCATCCACAGCAATCGACTCTGAGGAGGCCCGCTGATGGGTGACACGTCTTGCTTCTCGGTTGAATCCACGATTGAAGAGTCCTCTGACTCCGGGGTATTCATCGAGATGTATTTGATACCGATGCATTGGAGTCATCGACGTTGTTGGAGTCTGACTTGTCGGTTACACTGGTCTCGCTGTTGACGTACGACTGCTTCTTCAGAGAGCTTCTTTTCCTCAGAGAATTCCTCGTCCTCAGCATTCCCCTCAGCCTCCTCCATTTCAGGGGTCGTATCTTTTGACTTCTTCTCTTCAGAGGACTCGATGTCAGATGTCTTTAAACACCAGGTGCCCTTTGGCACTATCACAGCACACTGCATCTCAGTACGCTCGTCCACCATGAAGGTTAGGGCCGAAAGCTGACCATGCTGATATTCTGTCACAAAATTCCGTGATCTGGCACATCCTAGGCCGTTAATCCTCCAGATACAGAATTACCCGGAAGTTCTCCACAGAGCAAGGCGTCCAATACAACACCAATCTTGACGGGTGCACCCTGGGTCAAGACAGTTCAGGCTCTGTACTGGAGGATACCCAAGACTGACACTTCTCCATACGGTTTCGAGTCCCTCCCAGCGGATGGTGGACAGTGGCTAGCCAGCGCCGGCATGGGAAGTGCACTAATCTGATCCGGCCTATTGGATTCTTAAATCATATGATCTGCTAGCCATGCTGTCCCCCATTGGAATGGCATCAGATTGTGGACAAATGGTTCCTTGGCAATATGCCACCACCTCGGCTACGCCGTCGCTAGTGTGTCTGGTGATTATCCAAGGAGCTCCCTGGCCAGCGACGCTAGTCACATGCGATTGCTCCACGGGACAAGAAATAGCCCGTTATTAATACGCACAACCACGCTCCAAGAGTGCCTCTTATCTTCCACATGACACGAGTGTCCGGCTATTCAGCACCCAGACAGTGACCATCAAAGACGTAAGTATATTAGGTCCCAATATTGGAAATAATTGAGTGACAGCGTGATCCAGGAGGTCAGATCGAGGATGGAGAACCCAGGCGATGAATTCGCCAACTTGGAGGAACAATTGAATGCGAAATGGCATGAGGTGAGCGACAGGATCCGGAATTGTCAGGACAATGCAGTCGGACTTGCGGAGGAATTTACTCGACTATTGGGTATGGTCAAAAACCTGCAATATACACAGGGGCGGGAAGAACAGAGGAAACCCTCGGCCGAGGGGAGGAAAGGGTAAAGGCTGAGCTGAGAGTTGGAGGTAGAGGTAGCAAGCAGTTTCATATGTCGCTCTGCCTAACTACAAGGGGATATTCGGAGGGGAGTAGGGGTGATAACCTCCAAGTAGAAGGTTGATTCTAAACACACCCCTGATGATATATACAAACTTGCCGAATCCGTCGCACAATGGCTGGAATGGATCCCTGTTAGCACAAGGCCCGCACGACTGCGAATCCTGGTTAGATTGGCGTTGCACAGTGTGGCCCCCTTTCCACTGTTAGCGCCGCGAGTGTCCCTGGCAGTGGTATGCCACCGCGTCCGCATCTCCTTATCACACAAGAACGATCGAAGCTTTCGCGGAACGAACACGGTGTTCGGCAATCAGCTCTGCCGACTTGAAAGAGCCAGTGGAGTTCGACGAGTTTACATGACTGAGTTGGCGGTGGAACTCCCTCCGTTTCTCGTCTCCGGGCCCCCGTCCGCCGTCAGCCCGACAATCGACGCCATCGTTGGAGTGGGCGGTGCTATCGGCCAGCTCATAAAAGCCGGCGAAAGCACTCCGCTACTGGCGATGCTCATCCCCCCATACTACCCACACTGCTGCGTCGTCTCATACTTAGTTGGAGCTCGGCCTCGGACGCGGCATTTCGGAACCACTCGGACCAGCCGGAGTGACTCGTGTATCGGTCACCCGCACTCCGGAATGTAGGACTTGAAGTAGCGGATGTGGCGCTGTGCGCGTCAGCTGTCGTTGAGGCCGCTTCAGACTGTGGCCGTATTGGTTCTGCGACTCCTTGGACGTGGCAAAGAAGTACATTGTTATCGCCACCTGGTGCACTACTTTCTTGTTCAATTGCCATCGACTCGGGGACGTCTGCAAACGCGGGAAGGGGTTGAGAAACTTTGGTGAGAGAGTTCTCGACTGCCTTCACCCTTCGAATGGAATTAGCCTCTGGACGCATCAACCAGCTAACGCATCGATGCAGGACAGGACGCGGCCTCGCAATGGCCACTGGCGTGGCTTGTGGCAGCGCCACGATCTGATGGGAATCCCAATACGGCAGGGGACTCGCGTAGTCGATGACACTGTTGGTTTCGATATCTGCTTCATTACCGAGAAGGGACTCGCTCATGTAGGAGTCGCTTCGTGAGGCATGGCGCTGGGAATTTTGCATTCGCTCTCTCACCCTTCTGAATCGGCTGACGATGCCGGGCCGGGCCGTATATCTTCGGTACTTCCATGCTAGGAACATCAGGGTGATGATAACAAGGAGACCAACTGCGAACGGGTTAGCCTAGGTGGCCTGAGAAGGAAACTGAGCTGAATTGGAGTAAGACCTATGACCCCTATAGCTATTTCAGCTGTACTGCTCAACTGTCTATTGCCATTGGGGTTGGAGTTGGGTGGCCGTTCGGTGGAGGTAGGCCCTATTATCGACATGGGTGGTGAGGAGGTTGATGAGCTCGTTCCAATTGGAGCCACCAGAGGCAATGTGGTAGAAGGCGGGGGAGCTACATCTTGAGTGGTTATATCTGCTGAAGCCGAGAATGCGAGAGGCGAGAGTGCAGCAGAGCCAGTAACCCGTTGGGAAGTTTCCAGAGGTAAAAGTTCGATATTCCGCCCCAGCCGAGGAGGCGTCCCGACCCACTTGGACACCATTGTGTATATAACTGGGACCTTCGTCCTCTTGACTTGAGCAGTGATTAAGGCCAATTTGAGTCTCTACAACCCTCACATGCATGACATCTTCCCATTTACATGTGACATTATGAAGTGGGATGCACAGCGGGAAGGCATGCGAAGGGTCGGACAGGCAAAGATGGGAAACCTCTCGTTCTTTTTGGGAGGAGAGGCCGCATCGGATGGCCCAAAATGGGCACCTGACCTACAGGCGGTGCGGGCGGCGATTATGGACATGAGGAGACTTGATGCAAACCAGACTGGATAACATACCAACTAACCAGATTAGCGGCCAAACCTGGCGATACTAACACTAAACAGCCTCAAGTTGGCAGACCAAGCTTCGGCTACTGAGAATAGGATGCTGAACACTTGGAGAAATTGGCCTGCAAGCGGGCCTGTCACGGGGGGTCGGGCGGGGCGGGATCGATCGGCGGATGAGGAAGAATGTGGGGCTTCTGGGAGACACGAACGGTACACTTAGAACTGTAAATAGCCTAGCGCACACGGCCCTATGAGGTTAGTCCTCCCGGACGGAATAAATTTCATTTCATACACACTAGCCAAGGGAGGGCTCGGCAAGCGTGCACAGACGAAATTCGTAACCTAACAAAATATGTGGGCCTGGAAGGGCTTTCCATATGCACGGACGAAAAAAGTGAAATTTGACGAAATACATGGAGGACATGACACCGTGCATGGGCCCGTTTGGTTGTTATTTGTCAAATTACAAGCAGTCCTTGGTACAGTATCTGTACTCGGAACATGGCTTGTGGACTGTAATGATCAGCGTTCACGTTGCCTGCCCGTTTTTGCTAGCTTCTCATCATAAAACGTGACGGGTTTCAAGATAAGGGACCAGTTCCCAGGTCGGGTGCGATGGAAACCTGAAACCATGATCGTCCGGCTGGACTAGCCACATAGCAGAAATAAGCCGCCGCCAAGGGCAAGCCAAGGCCAAACAGAACCATGCTTCTGGGAAAGATGTCTCTGCTCTCCTGCCATTGGTCGCATTTCTCCCAAATTACCCCGCTCAAAGTGTCGGGCTAGGTTAGCCACAAGCCACTATCGCCATATTCCTTTCGAAGGCGCGACTCATATTTGATAAATTGAGTAGCTTTGTCATGGAGTGTCGTCTTCTTTTCTCGGTTCGCCGCAGGTGACTTGCTTACCAAATAGTGCCCCTGTATTGACTACGATATCCTGCGTGGTTTCATTTCTTCGTACCACCGCTATCGCTTTCCCAAGATGGAGGGCGATGATGCATCTCTTGGGAGGAGGATGGAGAATCGAGGAACGCGTCGCGGGAGCTTGAGGCTGTAAAACGTACTAACAGAAATCTAATGGCCAAACTTTGAACTTGCTGGAACCAAGTTCAAAGTCGGGTTCCAGCTGTTGTTGCGTGTCGGTCTCGGGAGAACGACAAAAACTTCCCCACGAAAGGTTCAGCACTTCTCGTGGCTGCCCGAAGCCATGTTCGAGCGCATGCTAGTCAAATCTCCAATACATTTCTGCAGCAACTCGTTGTTACTGTCTAGCTCTCATGTCCCTTCTTAACTGCCTCGACGCGGTTAAAGATGAGGAGTAGCGAGTCCTGCAACACCTTCGCATGCCTAGATCCGTAGGAACAAACGTCAGTGAGCAGTTCCCAAGATGGCCACCCTCGGGCACATCTAGCGTTCACGGCAGATCCCATAGTCTCCACTAACCGGCGCAGTTCAGTGTGCATTTCACGCTCCAACGCTTCGACATCCTCGCTTGTCATCCGCGGGCTCATGGTCCGCAAGTCATCCGGTTCAATTGTTGTCTCGACAGGCTCGCTGGTATCTTGGCTAAGAGCACGAATGGACGAATGTGGCTGGCGCCCTGCCAGCCAACTGACCCGATCATGGCTGGATGTGGATCGTAGGGCCCAAAGCTAGGAAGGAGATACTGCCCGTCCATCTTTGCCATGTTAAATATATAGGATAGCTGAGACCGATTCTGTGGAAGGAAACTCGTATGATCGTGTGTGGCTCGAAAATAGAGCCGCTAAATGAGCTTCAAAGTCATAAGCCTCGCGGAAGCAGGGCTGTCAAGAGACGACCTTGGGGGGGTGACGCGGTAGTGTACAGGCGGCCCTGCCAGCCTCGCAATTTGACAACGATGAGGGTTATCATACCCCTCTTCAGTCTCATTGCCATTTTCCGGTCCCGGACTCTGCCCCGGTGCCCCATTCGTGATCTGCAAAGACCCAAACTTCATGCTGCCCAGGTACTCGTAGTCGGCCTCGCGGGGTGTCAAAACTCGCTCGGGAGGCTGCGAACCGAACTCTCCTGGGGCCATGGACAAGTGTCTCACTTCATCCAGTTCAAGTGAGTTGTGTCTGGTTCGGCCGAGGGCCGGCGTGTGGCCGTTCCGAAGGCTCGACTCAGCCAGACTGAGTTGCTGGCCTGGTGGGGACGAGTAGCCACGCCAGGCGTTTGAATCATGGAACGTCGACGCATTGGCATATACCACGAGGCCGCCAAGTTCGCTCTAGTGACGGGCGAACTCGCAGGCTGAGCGGGGAGGGACCGCCTCCGTGTGCTTTGGTCGTGCTACACAAACGCCGGGGTCCTTGAGTCTGCAGAGGGTATCTCGGTCAGATAAACCGGGCGCGAGTCAACGAGATGGCAATCGGCGAAGAGGCAGTGGCGGGAGGTCGAGCCGGTAGTAGTGCTTAGTAGACTAGCTGCCGATGTTCGGGTGCTCCGTCGTGACTTCGCGGCCTTCGCGATGATTTCGGATGGTTCTTCCCAGTTTCAGTCGCCGTTGTGGCAGGTCACTGCCACCCAGATTTGAAACGCCCCACCAGTCTCACCTTCTTCCTTTCCGCGCCACTCCCGCCAAATATCATGACACAGACACACGCTCATTGGATATCTGAGGAACGAGTGTACAATTTGCTAGCTGGGTGTTTGGGCACGGCCCAAATCCTATTGCGACAAGACGCTAGCCTGATGTGATCGGAGTGCTTGGCATGGAACCCTCAACGATGTTATATCTGCCACTACTGCAGTTTCCCTGCGGGATTCCTCGTTTTGTTCAAATCTTACCAATTGCCGAACTGTTCGCTTCTTGACATCGTGAATGCCAAGCTTGGTCGAGATTGTCTTGTAAGTATATCCGGTCATGCTTGAGGATGAGCACCATCGTCTGGGGGAAACTGACCAGTGTTATAGAAGAGCAATGCGACTGCCAGGACTCAGGTTCCATAAACCTCGTCAGGAGGAACCGGACAACGACAAAGAGGGAGATGATGAGAATGAGGACGAAAACGGGAAAGGGAACGGAAACGGGAACGGAAACGGAAACGGGAACGGAAACGGAAACGGCAATGGCCAAGGGTCGCGAGGTAATAAGAATGGGCCACCGGGACCAGAAGGAAACCAAAAAGGGCCCCCCAGGCCTCCCGGCCCTCCCGGCACGGCGATCAGCACAGAAGCGTCACCACCTCCAAGTACTCCAGCCCTTCCACCAGAGACGGCATCGAGTGATCTTCCTCCGCCGAAGGAGATTGTTACTAGCACCACTTCATACTCCAGCACAACGACCACATCAAGAACAGCCAGCCCTACATCCACTTCATCAATGTCTACGACTACCACGTACATGGCTCTTCCCCCCCCAGAGGCAGCGTCTTCTCTTGTCCCGCCTCCAGAGAACACATCCTCGACAAGTACTACGACCCTGCCTCCACCGGCATCGGCAGAAACAACACAGGCTACACATGGACAGACGAGGATCGCCACAATCCCCGGGCTTAGCACCCTTGTTCCTGACAAATCCCTGCTGGCTCCTTCCAACTCGGTTGATATCAGTGCCAGTACTCTCCCTGTTCTCCGGACCACCAGGTCCTCAGTCGTAGTCAGCCCATCCCGGACGGTATCTGAAGGCTTGTTGCAATCGCAGATGACAACAGAGGTGCCTATAATTGGTACGGCAACCAGTTCTACTACTACTTCCAGCAACACTTTCCAACCCGCTGTTGGACTTGCAACACCGAATGACACTGCCACACCAGAGTATACTGCCGCAATGCCAGACAGGGCAGGCCAAATGGCAGGAATTGCTGTAGGGTCGATAGGTAAGTGTTGAGTTCCCAGCTAAGGGATGAGCGAACTAATGACCAATCAGCCGGCTTTGCTTTCCTCTTAACGTTGACACTGTTTTTATATACATGGCGCAAAGGAACGTCAAAAACCCTCTCAAGCTCCGTCCAGCGTCTGACAGAGAAACGGCGGGTCTCTACATGGACTCCTCGCCCCCAAGCCCCCGATGCTATAGAGAATTCGCTCTTAACTTCGGAAGAGCCCCTAAGTGAGAGAATACTCTGGGACTATCAGGCAACATTCGCAAAGCCTCTAGCCACCCAGAAGCTGCGGCAATCCTTCCGCAAATCTGTCACAAGACTTGTCCGTATGAACCCACTGGCACTGAATCCAGTCAGGGCAGGTACTGCAGGGTCGGTGTCGCCGAGGCCAAAGTCTTTCGCCTCGTCATTCTTCCGTCGGCATTCCGCTGCTTCGAGTCATTCCGGCGGACCCGGCTATTCTATGTCGCCGGACCAGCTGGAAGCAGATCCTCTACCGCCACTCCCACCCGCATATCTGGAACGAGGGCAAGCATGAAGGATCTACCTCTGTATGATTTCAATGTCGCCAGAGGCGGCCATTTTGAGAGTATTCTTTCGTTTACTCCTGCTTTGCTCGCTTGGCGGTTAAATTACCATACAAGGCAACCTCTGGAGCTATCTTCCGCTTTGATGCCCAGAAGGAAATATTATCAAGGCACTGGGACTCAACAGCCGTCCCCAACTTCTCCTGTAGTCGGTTGCTTTGCCTGCCTTCACAGATATCTGCGACAGAACTGCGTCGTCGCTGGGAGAGCTAGTCCTTGATCTGTCGAGCAGGTGCTCGTAGCCCGCGGGGAACGCGGTATCAGACAGGATGGATTGGATGGAACAGCTTGAGGACGATGGAAGATCTTGTCTTTTCTATCTAGTAGGGAGGAAAGCCAGCTATTTATCCCTAGGGACCCTAGGGGTTCTAGGGATCCTAGGAATGCTAGGGATTCCTAGGTCTTCGGGTCTAGCCGGTCCAGATCCCTGATCAGGGAGATCCCGATCCCTTCGGCTATTAGGTTTGAAGGAACTGTGGCAACATTCCTAGTCTAGGCTTGAAGGAATTCCTCTTCCAGACTCGAAGCCACATGCCTGTTCGAAGATAGGGTTTTCCTAGCATACCTGTTCTGTCTGACACGCGGTAACAATCTCGTCAACGACGTCTGCCTTGACCTGTCTCATATGCCTGAAGACTAGTTATCCGGCATAACTCAGGAACAGGAAGTGCCCATGCTGGATGCCCTTACCCGCCATGTAAGAGAAGAGCTGGGCTACGACGGCGGTGACCCGTCTCGCTGCGAATGCAAATCCCTCGCCATCCTTGTTGATGTCCGACCCGGTTGGATCTCTGACACTAACCCTGTGATGATCTTGTCCTGGCTCAACTTGTGCGGTGGCTCGTACTCGATCGCGACCGTTGGGACATTTCGATCGTCGGAGATACGATACATGCTGAGCTGATCTGCCCGATTGCCTTTCCTCCGCGTCTTTCGACGCCGAGTTGTTTGGTTGGGTGGTCTGGGGAACTGTGGCGTTGTTCCACTGCCACTGGTGCCCATAGACATTTGCTCCATGGACTCAGAGAGTGACTCTTCGTTGTTACCGAGGTTCGTGTGGCTTTCGAATGTCACCGTTCCATAGAGGTCGAGGCGGCTCCTCAGCAACGGATCGTCGTACGTCTCGTCCACCAGCTTCTGAACCGCGTTTTCCACAACATCCCGCTGGCAATTCGGGAGTCCAAGCTCGCTGCTAACTGAATGAAGCAGGGACCTCACGTAATCTAGCTGGTGCCGGGATGGAAAGGCGGCTCGGGAAGAAAACGAGGGACTGAAGGAGAGCTGATCATAGACTTCTTCTTATTTCGTCGCGAAGGTGGTCTAAGGGATGATTCGTCGAGGATAAAAGCGGCCGGTCGGGTTCGTCGTGTCCACATGTCTCCATAGGGAACGGTCGGTTACTACCTTGATAGCAAGGCTGAGTGAATGGCATGTTTCAAGATATTGGTGTAGTATCGATGGTTGTGATGCGCTGGCACGTTCCTCAGCCTCTTCGCGTCGGCATTGCTCTTCTTCGCGTCGGCGTTGCTCTTCTTCGCGTTGATGTTGTTCCTCGAACGAGGCTTCTGGTGACTGACCCAGCTTCCAGCCCGACCAGCCTATCCCGGGCCGGGGGTGACGTGCGGCCCCTGGTCTTCAGGAGAAGCAACGTCTAGACCCTCCTGACTTCGCTTTGCGGTCGAGCGTGATAGCCGTAAACACGGCGCTTGCATTTACGTAGTGTGCAGTAGTCAGGGGTATCAACAGTCAAAGCCCGGCGGCGGCGCTTAGTATGAAGTATTGCACTGACTGCTGACACTCCCTTCTCCTCATTGCCAATCCCAGACATGGCGAGTGTATGGCCCACCTGGGCAAATGCCCTCTATCGTACAGAGCAGGAGGAGGCTGTTCATCATGGCTTATCCAGGACGGTCCATCGGGTGTATACAAGTGCATTACTCCACAAAGCTTAAGAGACGGGAGAGATGCTAGGGTGTTGGCGGCGGCATCTTCATTGTTCTTGCTGCTTGTTTGCCTGCTTGTTTGTTAGTGTGTGCATGTTGGTTATTTGCATTTTTGGATGCTTGGCAGTGAGGGGCGGGGAGCTGATCCTCTCCGTGATGGACGAAGCCCGGTTATGGGACTCTGGATTCTCTGACCCTAGATGGATCGCGTCCTTCGGCAACAGACGATTGCCTCGAGCTGCTGGCTGTGCGCGGCATGTAGCAAAGTTTGCAGACCGGACAATTGTCGTGCTGTTTCAGGAACCACTTCGTCATGCAATTTGAATGGAAGATGTGGCCGCACGGCAAGTGACGAACCGTGTCCCTTTCCTGGAACGTCTGCAAGCAAATGACGCTAGGTGTGGAGTTAGAGCCTAAACACCGGTGGGCCGAGTTTTTGGAAGCCTTACCAGGGGTGAAAGGTGCTAGACCGTTCAGCGGAGCTCCCCGCATCTTTCGTTTCGGCTTTCCATTTCTTGTAAGTCCGGGTTGGAATTGCTTGGTTAAAGTTTTCGACTGTGAAGGGACGTCTGGCAGCCTCCAGATCCTCCGGATGGACGCCCACTCGTTCGCGTTCCAGTCGCCTTAATAAATACCTGTGGCCTCTGTTAATTGTCGAGTGGAGGAAAAAACGAGTGAGCCCATTGGCGTACGGGGAGAAACAGACCAAGGAAAGAATACTATTAGAGCAATGACGAACTCAGAGCCGAACAAGATGAGCAGCGAAAGATATGCCAGCTGTTCAGGTGAGACTCCTTCGTCCGAAGCAGCGGTGTTGTTGCTCATGTTGACAGTCCAATTATCGATAAGGTCTCCATGGTCCATTGAATCTGGACTGTTGTCTTGGCATTTCCGTTATGCAACGTGAAAAGGCGATTGAGAATTCCGCAGTGCCCGCTTTTATGTTCTGTGAGCTTCGGGCAGATGCGGTCGGCAGTGGACTTGACATTTCCAGTTCCTCAGCAGGTCTAGTCGTAGCGTCGATAGGCCAATGGCAACCCTGGAGCTGACATTGCCATGACGCCGAGCAGACGTCTTCCAACGCCGACAGTGCTTGTGGGTGTGCACCCGCCCTTCCTCTTCTCACGTGGTGGCAAAGTAACAAAACAAGGCGTTGTGTTGGATAACTCAGGTATCCTGCTGTTATAGCAATTGCTCTTTCGGGCGGGTGAGACGTCAAAACCGTGATGGTTAACTTGGTGTTTTACTTGATGTCTAAAGAACAGAATCTAGGCTAGGTAA
>VYKG01000605.1:0-24669 GCA_011426275.1 Dactylonectria torresensis | reverse complement strand
TCTAGAGGGGCCGCAGTAATATTCAGCGGCTTTGTATCATTATCATCGGTTGCCGAGGCCATAACTTCCCGTTTCTTGGCTCTGGGCCTCAAGATCGTGCATTTGATCGATGGATCCAGTTGGAGACGTCGAACTATATCCACGGGCGTGCCAGTGCCTTGGTGGCGAGCTGCCTTGGTTCCCCTGGATCACGTAGATCTCGCTCCTGACGGTGCTCTGCTGACCCGGTGATAGTGGCACTGCCGGCAGGTTCTTGTTGTAGAATGGATTAGGGATGCGATTGGTGACTGGTGCCACATTATGCCCCGCTTCAGCCTTGGACTCGACATTAATGAGTGATACGTCGTTAGGGCCGAAACCTGGCAATGTACCGGGCTTGGATCGTGTGCCAGTAGATCGCAAGGTAGCCGAAACCCCGGTGCCGTACGTGCGATCGGTAGATTCAAAGCCTTTGATCTTCATAGCGCGGAGTAATGGTCGAATGGTAGCCAAGCTTGATGCGACGATAGCCACACCAGGTTCGACAAGAGTCCAAACCATAGCGTCCGTACCAGCAACTAGAGAATTGCAGTCAGTGTCTGTTAAACATCAAGATCAGCCAATGCGCATACATAAAATATCATCCGTGTCTGTCAAGTCGGCCAAAAATCGTAGTCGAATAAGTGTCGCGATACTTGCACTTCACCGCGAGTTAGCCTAGTGTTCATATAGTAGAGTTGAAGCACGGCTCACAAGATGCCGAGACCAAGAATGACAATCACAGTTGCCTTGGCTTGTTTGGTCATTTTAACAGTCCAGAGCATGGGAATAGGCAGAAGCGCCTATATACTTTTGTTAGTCTCAGGTCCAAAGCTCAACTTTGGCCAGGTTCTCCGATGAACTTACGTAAAGCCAGTCAGATAAAATCGTCATGACGCTGATAGAATATGCCGCTGCGATGATCTGATCCGGAGTCACACAGGTACCACCGGTAATTCTGAAGTCCCACTGCTTGGCGACGGGGCTACACTGGAAAATATCCCAGAAGAAGATGACGCAACTCCAGACAGTAATTATGGCCAGGCTGACCCAGAGTATCCACGTATACACCTTTTGAGCCGAGAGTCGTAAGAGGAAGACACCAATGCTCAACTTGATGAACATCATATCGAGGACGTATGTTGCAGTCGCAAGAGCCTGCCACTGCAGGTGGGTTAGCACATGTGCATGTGATTGGCAGCGCAATATGTTGGAGATCTTCTCACCATGAGCGCGTTCACTTCCTCACTGTCGTTTTTGATGGCTTTGTTATGTCGGCCCAGTCCATCGTGTACTCCTATGAGAATAAAGACGCACGATACCGTAAAAATCAACTGCCAAACAGTAAGTCATGGGTCGAGCAAAGAAGCGCATACGGGAGAAGAAACATACTTGGCCGACAAGCATGAGCCAGTCATCAGCTTGGTAGCCCTTCATCAAGAAGGCCCTAGTGTATGTTCGGAGGGCGACTGAGATCCAGCTGACGGCGAGGAAAACAATAGCCGTGCCCACCAAGGCGATCCCATTCTCCTCCGTCAGATCGATTTCATGGTCAGCCATGGCTCTCCGGCGTCATGAGATGTCAGTTATCGAGCATGGCCCAGCTTCCTCGTGGAAGAGATTGGCGAAATGAGGGTGAAAGGGAAATCGTCAAAGAAGAGGCAACAGAAGAACAAGGTATGGCTGGCAAGCACGGCGCGCGCCGGGAGAACTCAACGAGATATATCTCGCGTCTCAACAACGCTTGGTCTAGTTCGATGGAGGCATGGTCTGGAGCAAGGGATAGAAGCGCAGGCCTGTGGGGTGGAAGGGCCGTGATTCTGATGTTGCTCTACTGCTCTGCAGCTCTGCATCACGCATGGGTACAGGTTGTTAGATGCAAGGTACCCGGTGTGTGACCCTAGAGAAGGGCAGGGGACCCAGCTCCCACGCGATTGTTTGGGTATCTCATGCATTACCTCAAGGGCCGTTTGAGCCGTCTGAGCCGTCTGAACCGCCTGAGGAGGAATTCATGTCCTGCAAACCAGTATGGGGAAAGGCCCAGCGGGAACGCAGAGACCATTCCGCGGCGACCAGGTCCGGCTCTATCGGTGAGGTGGATCCCCACGAGTTCTAGTTCTGCCTTGTAACTTCTCCAGCCGAGGTGTCAGGGATGATGTGACAGGGACGCTTGTCACCTTGTCGCACGCAGTCAGCCTGGATGTGACTGGAGTGCTGCAGCCAGAGCCAGCAAGCTTGTCTTGGAGGAAGAGTGGGTGGTCTTGTACCAGGCACCATGAGTGGAATCAGTTGCTTGCGCGAGACAGGGTAGATAGGGAGAAATGTTTTGGACGGGGTGCTCCAAGGGAGCTCATCTGACAGAACATGGCGTCGTCATGGCTATGGAAGGCGGGCAGCAATCCCGGGGGATCTAGAGATTCAAAGCCGCTCTAGCTCCATCCAAGAAGCCAAGCCAGCGTTGGAGAGCCCGAGCTGAAGGTCGGTCCAGATTTCTAGATTCACCCTAACATCCCTAGTGTACTGTTGAGAGATTGTTAACTCTCATCATGGGAGGCAAGCTGAATGGCGGAGTATTTTAACCCGCAAGCGTGGCGTATTGGTTCGGGAGAAAATGTTCAAAACAGATTGAGAGCTCCCTAACCAAAGTCAAGCCTTGACCACTTCGAGAAGCGCGAACAATAGCGCGATCCCGACGCTGCGGGAACGCATCCACAAAGGCTGGCCGGGGGGGCTTCGGACAGTCACCGTTTCAGTATCAGTTCCAGGAGTGCGTCTGCAGAACCCCTGTCATGCGGTACGGTTAGGCAAAAGAACCCATTGTTGGTTGAAGAAGGTTTGGTCCCTCAAGGTTGCACCTAGTGTGGAAGGTTGAGGATCCGGAGACTTTGACAATCAATCCTTTTGTCCTTTCCCCTTAGCGTCCGTGAAGCTTGTACGGAGTAGCAAACGGAAAGATGGTGAAAGAAGGGGCCGCCTCTGATTGGTGATCAAACCACGGCCACATCTGCTCAAGTGCTGTTCATAATGCATAGATGTCAAGCAAGGCAATGCAAGGTTGCGTCTGCTTTGTATACCATCCATCAGCCAGAATGGACACCGGAAGATGCAGCAATCAGCCAACATCACAGGGCAGTTCCCGCAATACCCTGTATCCTGAAGCGATTGGGGGCGGGACACAAGCTTGCGTGAGAGGCGTCCTACATATCACCGCATCTGTCTCCCTGAGCTACCCGTCTCACGGTTCCGGTGGATTGCCAGATTTAGACAGGCGTGCAGACCTTGCCCGAAAGCCTTGTTCGACAGACTCCTTGTTCCACGTGTTGCGGTACCATGTTCAACGACGATCCAGGATACTAACCAGGGTTGGGTGGTCAATACGGTGGATGGGGCGATGGTTCCGCCCGGGGGAATTGCAGCGCGCCGAGGCGCATCGCAGCCCAGTCTGTGAAAAACAGCGACAAAAGCCTAAAGCAGCCAAGCGCGTCTTGGGAGATGAAGCTGACACTGGCGGCTGGCTGACTGAAGGGGATGCTGCTACGTAGTTCTCGCGTCACCACTTGCGCTGGTGCGCTCGTTTTCGGTCGTTGGCGTGAGCAAGGACACTTGACCGTCGTTTCGTGTTTGCTAGTGCCGGAGAGGATGGAATCTCGACAGCCATGACAATAGGGCGCCGCCATTTACTGCGCGACGAGAAATAGTTAACATCGCCATCGGGTCGAGAGTGAGTGAGTGGGTAAAAGTGATAAAAGTGAGTGAATGGGTAAAAGTGAGTGAGAGGGAGGGAAGCAAGAGTGGACTTGATGGAGTGAGACGTCAATGGAGCGCATCATGCACTGCGTTCCAAGAACGGAAGGAAGGGACAGCGGAATAACGGGGTGGTTGATTCGTTCCTGTTGGCTGATTGCAACGGAAGACGGAAGGAAGGAAGGCGCAAAAAAGCACGTTGCCAGCTTCCGCAATAGATCCGAAAGGCAAGAAACAACATCCCGATTGGCGAATGGCGGAGCTCCGACACAACCAACTGATCCGAAGGATGTTGTCAACCCCTCTCCAACTCTAGATGTACCGCAAGAGACAAGAGATTCTTCATCACAAGCACCACAAGCATCACATCCTTTTCTGCTCTTCCTCGCTCTTCTACTACTCTCCAAAACCCCCACGCTGAACAAAAGGTCCAGCGCACAAAGCCCTACCATCCCTGCCTAGCAGTGCCTCATAGTCCTGCTCGCCTCCTTGAAACACTTTCGATTTGGCCTCGTCGCCCTGCTGTGTCTCGATCCACGCATCTCCACACGTACCCCGGCATTGCCAATAATTCCACGGTATCAGCCCAAAACATCAAGCTCCAGGTTCCCTATACGATCCGGAAATATGGAAACGATTGTCAACGCTCTGGGGCTCACGTTTGAGGCCCACCAGTATGGGCAGCATAACCTTCAAAAACTACTTGTATGGCGTTTCGCAAATCGCCCAGAGCAAGCGCCAGGTTATTGGATCATGTGTGACCTCGTGCAACCCCCAACTTACGCAGCCCTACTCCTGCTGACGCCGTTCTAGATTTATCCACGGCGGTGCCTGGCGTGATCCACTAAGGACCGCAGACGATTTCTGCGCCTCAATTGAGAGTATCACAGCCTCCAGCGGGGATTCTGAGATCAAAGGCTTCATCAGCCTTGATTATCGACTGTCACCACACCCAGACTATCCCCAGGATCCAACCAGCACACAGAGCTCAGCCCTTCGAGATGCCAAACACCCAGACCACATCCAAGATATTTGGTCAGGACTAGAGTTTGTCCAAAAGAAGTACCAGTTCTCGGATAACTACGTCTTGATTGGACACTCCGCCGGTGCCACCCTCGCCTATCAGCTCTTGATGGGGGAGTCTGTGCTCGCCGAACGCTCTCGGCCGGAGGTCTCACTCCCTGTCGCCATCATTGGTATCTCTGGTATCTACGACCTGGCTCAAATCAACGCCAGGCACGATGGCCAATACGCCGGCTTCATCGGAGGGGCGTTTGACGAAGCTCGCTGGAAAAGTGCCTCGCCAGCGCAATTCGAGGCCAGTTTCAAGGATAGTTGGGCGAGCGGCAAGTTTACTATTCTAGCATGGTCGCCCGAAGATAGTCTCATTGACGAACCCGAAATCGATGACATGGCATCTAAGCTAGTTCTCGATGGTGTCGACGTAGAAGTTCTCAAAGACCTGACAGACGATCACGATTGTGTGTGGCAAGAGGGTAAGCAAGTCGCTCGCCTTGTCACATTGGCTCTCGCAAAATTGAGTAGTGCATGAGCAGATTCTTGTGTTTCCTGGGAACTTCCAATTTATTAGATTTATATCTGCTTACTTACCTACTTGTTTCCCAATTGTCATTATTATGAGCCTCGCTAACTCTCTGTGGTGAATTATGTCCCAAAAACCCGAGCGCTGATTCTCACTGTTATTCTTTTATGCAACTTGGGAAGCCATTTCAGCCACAATCCGGACATCCAGTTGCTATAGGCACCCCATGATCCCAACGCGGTGAGCTTGCCGGGAGTTGACTCGAACCAAATTTTTCTCTTGGGACTCGCACTCACCAGACGTGTTTCAAATCTTAGCTCTCAGTTTCCAACCTGTCGAAGCAATTCGGGAGGCTAAGATGAAGATGGATGCTGTGATTATGACGGTACCACCCCAAACCTGAGCCCAAACGAATTGGCCGTTGGACCTATCAATGATAGCACCGGCTGTAGGAGCGCCAGCTAGACTCGCAAAAGCGCTCATCGTCTGGATCATGCCGAATCGAGTTCCCATCTTCTGGGGATCCTTGGTCAAACTCGCATTGGCTCCGACAAAAGTTCCTTGACAGGCGCCGTTTACAAATCCAAAGAAAACGCAAAAGATGTACATTCCTGTAACTGTCTTGACACCAATCCAGGCATAGATCGCTATGGCTACCATTGTCATTCCCGTGAGGTAGGTGTTGATCGGTCCCATATGGTAGTCAGCAAGGTATCCAACCAGGGGTCGCGCTGGGATACTCATGCCGTTGACGATGAGGAGGAGGCCAACGGCATCGACCGATGTGAACCCAATAACAGTGCGGGCGTAGACATTAAGCTGTCACGGGACAGTCAATAAGGGTAATTCTTTTTACCCTGGCATGAGGGCCGAGATATTGACTTACGTAGAAGAAGCCGAAATACAAGGCGTAGAAGTTGAGGAAGGCACCAAGTGAGAAGAACAGATACGGGAGCTCTCTGAAGGCTTCCCACTCGATCAAGGGGCCAGACCGTCGCGGAGGCAAGTAGGGTTTTATGATGATGTTTGCGATGACGGTCATAGTGAGGGCCACGAAGCTAGCACATCGGACGGCCCAGGGGAAGCCAACTTGAGGGATGAGGTACTGCAACGTCGCTGGGAAGATGAGACTCCCGAAGCCAGTACCCATAGCAGCGATAGCCAGGGCGAACGCCTTCTTTTTCTTGAAGTAGGAGCTAACAACAGAGACCGCAGGCATGAAGATGATGCCCATACCCATGCCAGTGCAGATTCCTTGTGCGAGGAAGATCTGCCAGTATTCTTTGCACAAACTAGTCATGAAGGTCCCCAGCACGACGAGGATGCTCCCTGCCAACAATGTCTGGCGCGTGTAACCAGCATCTGCCAGGCGGCCGGCCGGACCGCAGACGGCAAAGGTGAGGAAGGTCTGGGCAGAGCCGATCCACGATATTTGGGACGATGGTAGGTTCAGCGACTCCTGATAGTAGAGCTGAAAGACGCCGAACGAGGCTGGGAAACCCCAGGCGATGCAGTTGATGAGCATGCCGGCAAAGACTTGGGACCAGGCGAGAAAGCCGCCGTCTGGAGGGTTGAAGGTATCGTCATTGGGTAGGGGAGGCGGGGGGGCGTTGGTGTTGGAGATGGTGGTAGCCAAGACTTGGTTTTCCGGCACGACGGTCGACTTGCCGGCCTTCTTCTCTACATCGTCGGGATACATTGTTCAGGGAGTGGACGGCTCTGGTTGGTGTTGTCTATGCGTATAGGCGCCATTCCTTTGCAAGAATCAGTCTACATCACAGTTGGCAAAACCCAGGGTCGACAACTGCCTATATACACCATGGCATTATCAATCCCCCCACCGGATTGGAAGTGCCGTCTTGGCTCTAGTAGGGATTGCTCTCATCACAGGTCCATTGATTTTTTTCTTCCCCGTTATTCCCAGGCCGATGTCGCGACCCCACAGCTCCCCAGACCAGTCCCAAGATCCTCTGAGGTTGCTTATCGGAATCGCTGTGCGACGACCTTGACGCCCTCCACTAACATGTTGGGCTTGCGGCAGGAGGACGCCTTATTGCGCCCTACGCTTGACAAGGTGTGGTAGAACAGACATTGGGGAGGGGGGGAGTGGATGTGATAGCGACAAGGCCAGATGGAGCGAGTAGTGAAGTGATAGTTTGGTAATCATACAGTCACGGAATGTCAAAAACGGCAAGAGGGCCCCGATTTTTCCGTGCCGGTAGGTGTGGGTGCTTACGGAAGCTGTTGGGGATGGGAGTGATCGGGTCGGGAATGTCACCGATATCCATGGGACTTAATTCCGGGAGCTCTCAACACATCGAAATAAAATCCTGGAGTTGCAGTATGATGTTCGTGGGCGAATCAGAAACGGTTGTTAACTCGCACCGTCCGTCTTTTGCCCGGCCTGGATGGAGGAGCTCCGCCCGGGGGTTACGTTGGGCGAGTGTAGGGTAGCCACTCTCCGAGCCGACCTGCGGCCCGGCGAAACGCCCCAAAAAGCCGTGCCGACCCCGCTCCGACGGCCGGCGGGACAGCAAACAGTCAGAGCATTCCCCACCCGGACCTTCCAGGGTTAGGAGTTAGGAGTTGGGACACAACGCTCGCTCTCTCTAGTGGGGGTCCAGCCACAGGCTAGCACGACCGAGCGGGGTGGCGCATCCTAGCACCTTCCCGCACACCGCCTTCTCACGTGGAAGCTCAACGCGTCCCTCGCCACACCAGCCAGGAGGGGTTGGCATACTCCTGATCGATCCAACCAGACGCTGTGTTTTGCAACGCGTGCGCGAACATGACACAACACACCAAAAAAGATAAATAAACAACATGCGCGCCCCAAGAAGCAAAAATCAAGCATAACGATCCTTTCCACAACCAAATATCCATGGACTCCCCCTTTACTCATCATACGCAATGAATGGCCACGCGCGACCATGTAAGCCCTCGTCCCCATTTATTGCGTTTTTTACCCCTCTGTCTGCATCCGCGGGGTAGCAGGTATGACGTAAAACGGCGAAGACCCGACTCACAATTAAACCGCCCACCGCCCGCGGGCACTTGATGCCCCCACTATATATATCACGTGACCATACATGTACCCCGGCTTCCCGGAGCCATGGACCAATCGGCTCTTGCGCGCACCCCGCATCGGGGCGGGAGCGGGAGCGGTACGCTATACTGTAAATGGTGTTAGTGGCGTTTCTGGAAGCGGATTCGCGACAGGGGTCAATTACTTGAAGCCCAGTCGCGGGCGCATGTTGGTGTAGGTTAGGAGGCGCGAATAGAAAGCGATGTGCGAGAAAGCCGTTGAAAAGTGAGCCTGGGCCCTTCGAACGGCTGGCGCATGGCTGCGCATGGGGCACAATGATTTGCGCAGACATTAATGGTGTCGGTGTTGGGATGCGACCGCTGTAGTGACCATTATTCGGCGTGGAGCTGTCGCAAATTCATCCTCTGACCGCCAGGCTGTCGCAACAGCCAAAAACCTGTCGCGAACCATCAATAAAGTGTATGTAGACTTTTCCTTCACACGAGGAACCTATAGAAGTATGGCTACCTCTAGAATGACGGCCTGTGAGAGATAACCCCGCTGGTTGCCCCTACGAGGACATCGGGTATTTGACGCATCGCCACGGAATTGCAAATCTCACACCTGTGCGATCAAGTTCAAAAGGTGCGTATAATACCGACTACAACGAGTTATAAGAAACCTGCAGAAACAGAAGTATGAAATCAGAAACAGACCACCCCGAGTCCTCCGTACTGTACTGCACTGCCAGTAGACAATTTCCGTAGCATCCAGACGTTCAATCCGCCAGCGCTCACTCCTAGGGTTCCATCATCTCAGCCGTGTTTTCGCACACTGACAACCAGGATGCTCTCCGTAGCCCTGGTTCCGTCCATCTATCTGCAAGGAGATTTCCAATCCGTCCCGCCCAGGTTTGATCTCATCCGACTCCATCTCACTTCCTTTTTTTTTTTTGGGTGTGCAGAACCCCCCCTTGATGACACACCTGTTCCCCGCCGTTCGGCAGGGTTGCCGTCAGATGAGCTATGCGACTGCCGTCACAACCCGAAGACCAAAGAATAACCAGCCGGAATGATCAAAAATATACTCGACAACTCCCCACATCTTCCACCCCGAACGCCGGATAAGGAGTGTAATGGCCAATGAACGACCGTCGTTATTACATCCTCCAAATATCGTCATGAAAACCGCACCTCCCGCCTGCAGATCAAAACAACAAGAAATATGCGCAACATTTCTGCACCGAATTCGGTTCTTCCCCTAGAACGACGCACTAGCCATCAATGCCTCGGATTCACTGCATTGACAAGGATGGCTGTGATTGATAGTGACTGGCCGGACTCGCAATGGAGACCTCGTTATGCATCCTCGCGCACGGGATCCAGACCCGACAATGCGTGTTTCAAGAGAGGCTGACATGATTGGCGCACTACCACGACTCAACTGTCATGCCTCACAGCGACAGAGGGAGTGCCCTTATCGCTTGCGCTTCTTGGATTTGTCCATTATCATGGATCCAGCAGAAATGGGCGCAGCAGGTAATAGCGCAGGTTGGACCATCGGGGCAACTTCATCCTTCTTGAGAATGGGGACTCCCATGTGGCGGCCATATCGCCCCTTTCGGCCATTGCCCTCATCTTCGCTGATGCATTGGTCGGCCGACAGTCCAGCGTCACGGCACCGTCCACAAGGCCTCTGACGATCGCAGCCCTTCTTGCTCTTGCGACATCGCTGGCATCGGGGCTTGGTTGACAGATCGGGCTGGTCGTCCTCGCCTGGAGTTCCCGTGGCTTGTCCGGTAGAAGCAACAGACTGCTTGCGAGAAGGTGGCATTGATGCTGGGGACATCGGACCAGCCGGGACAGGGGGAAGCTTCTTGGTCTTGACGGTAGTGTTTAATGACCGAGAGCCCTTGGGCGCCTTGGGAGCAGCAGGCTTGGAGATGGAGTCAGTGCTCTTGTGCTTGGTAGCCGGCTTGGTCTTGGCCGCCTTGTGCTTGTCATTGGAAAGAATGGAGTCATCCTCATAGTCCGCATCATCACCGCTGACTTCAGTGTTGTCAGGAGGAGGCATGAAGTGAGCCTCTGTGCTTGGATAAACCTTGCCGATTGTACCAGCGACGTCTAGCTTCTGTCGGCGGGCGACGGGCAATTCAGAATCACTCTCGCTGTCTCCGTCGCTGGTAGCGCCGGTCGACGAAGCTGCATCAGCTCTGCCACTGAAGGTATCGTCGAGGGTTGACGCTGACGTTCGGCCATGGGAGATGTTTGACATCTCGCCCAGTCGCATGAGCTGAATGGCAACATCCTTGTCTTCCTCAGACATACAGCTGCCGACGGTAGGGTCGGGAGTAGGGAGAATGCCCATTCCGCCACCACTGGCATATCCAATGCTGCCACGAGCGCTGCGACGGCCATCAGGACCAGGCGTGGCATACATGTTGGAGTGTGATGGTCCGTGGCTATACCCTTGCGGCGATTGCATCGGGCGGGGATTCGTGAAAGGATTATGCCCCGGCTGCACAAATGGCATCGTGTGCCTGTGAGGTTCGACTCGACGAGCGGGCGAAACGGACGGATTCGAAGTAGCTGCCGGCATCTGGGGCGGCGCAAACAGGGGCAATTCCTGTTGCGAAGACGCAGTCAGTATCCCGCCAGATGTGAGTCTCTAGCGAGTCTCCACTTACCGAGCTTTCGAATTTGGCTCTCTTTCGGCGGCCACCCTCGACAATGTTCTCGACGCTGATATCAGTGTTTCCGAGCTGCTCCTTGTTCTTGCCAGAAGTCGAGCTCGGCGCACCATCACCGCTGCTATAGCCGTTCATGCTGTCACTGTAGTTATCGGCATGGCTTCGGACCGCCGAAGCTCGGTTTTTGGCCGAGCGAGAGCGGGCATTCTTGCTCGAGGTACTAGCAGACACACTTCTTCGGCCGCGGGCAGTGTTGGGAGAAGGGCTGCGTCTTCGCGATGAGCGGGAGCTGGGTCTGGAGATGTCTTGCGCAAAGCGCTGGGGTTGATGGCTGGGATAACCGTCGCCAGCATAGTAGCCAGGGACGCTGACCGGGCCCGGATGGAAAGGATGGGGAGCAAAAGCGGCTGGGTTCGCCGGAGGCTCTTCAATAACTCGGACGTAGACGACCATGTTATTGCGGAAGTTTTCATATCGAGCAATGAGGGTGTTGCTGTGTTCGTCCTCAAAGCTAACTCCCTTTGATCCGGTGGGACCTGAGTACAGACCGTAGAAATTCTTGACGGTCGTCACAATCGAGTCCGTCGTATCGTGAGGATATATTTGTACTCGCATGGGCAAGCGCGCGCGATATTGAGGAGAGTCAAGAAAGAGAAGCTCGAATGCGACGTTCTTGGGAGTAGCAGTCTGATGAGGCGAGACGCTGCCCCCGCTCGAGGACGCTCCCGAAGCACCGGCAGCGGTGTTGATGGGCGACATGGAGGCCATTGTGTCGGGAGAAGGTATGATATTGTGTTTCGATGGGAGAAGGCGTGGTGGATGGAGAGGGAGAGGTAGGGTGATGGTGTTGGGGACGGCGGGTGCGGCCTTTGGCTGTGGCAGACCGAGCCGGACCCTGTGGCGGCAGTGTCACTCAACGAAGCGCTCGACAATCTAATCAGCGGCCAGTGGCCAAGGAAAAGAGACGGTGCGAGTATCGGTGTATGGCAGCCGGGCTATCAAAGAGTCTTGGATAGCCGTATCACCATCCAGGGTGTTGGCGGTAAGCGCCCAACTGGTGGTTGTGTTCTCAGGGTTGGGTGGTTGTGCCTGCGCAGCGAGTGACGACGACGGGGACGGCGGACAGAGGGAGCGAAAGCGACGAGGAGGAGAGAAACTACCGACGGGCTCGAGGTGGATTAGCAACTGCGAGAGTCTGAAGAACAAAACGAATAGGCGAAACAGTGATGAGTTGAGAATCCAAACGGGGGCCCAGGGTAGAGGCAACGTCGGGACGGACTGGCGCTGGCTGCAGATGGGGACTAGGGATGGGGACGAGGGCTCAGAGGATCGGGATGGAAAGGGGACAGCTGGGGAGGCAAGATTGGGGCTCGGGGCGGATCGCGCATCATGTTCCAGTCGATGGGACTCACCAGAGACGACGAGAGTTGGGTTGAGGAGGTGGTGGCGGCGAGGATGCTGAACAGAGGTGTGAACGAGGAAAAGAGGAGCTAGGCCAGAGGTTGAACGATTTTGTCGCTGCCGAACTGGGCTCACTAACACGGACTCGCCTGGACTTGGTCTGGCGCTGGCTGGCCCTTATTACCTTACATAGACCGTCTCAAATTGCCCTGCCCCAGGGCCACCCACCACGGGTTTACCGCCTAGAAGCCCCCCTGAGGACAGCGGTCCACAGAGCCCACAGTGCAATACGCGCTGTCATTACAGGGCATTGAGTGCTGGGCGGCAGCGGGTTCCAGGGCACGCGCTCAGTGGGTAGGACATGGTGTCTCACTTGCGACAGTCAGGGATTGCTGATTGCTGCTGGGATGTTCTTGCCACTGAGTGAACTCTGCGACTATAGCATGCACTCTTAATCTTCTAGGCGACTTGCAATGATTTCATCTCGAGCTCCGGGACAGAACCGAAGAGTCAAAACTCGACGGGGGAGAGTGTGTGTGTGAATACCGCCCTTTCCAACCCTACTCGGGGCCGCTCGTCCTTGCCGGGCGCATTCTAACTTGCTCCTCCCTCTCGCTTCCAAAGCCGGTGCGGGCGCGGGTGCGGTACGGTGCGAATGTGGGTTCTGTGCGGTGCGGTGCGCAAGCAAAGGGCCAGCCAGCCAGCCAGCCAGCTAGAGCCCTGGGCACGCACATGGGATGGATGACCTCGCTCATCACAGGCTTGAACCTGGCTTGGGTTGCCTAAGGAGGGTCAAAGCTGGGCAGGCCCGGTAGTCATTGTCGATCCCGGCAGCAGTGCATGCTACGTACATTTATACGGCGATGATGGGCCCAGATCATGGCATGGTGGTGGGTGCAACGCAACAGAAACTGGATTGATATGCCTATTCGTCTGATAGTGTGGTGTTCCTTTTGCACAGTGTACAGAAAGAGAGAGTCGGATGCTGTTGAGGGCAGACGGATGGAGGGCAACAAAATGAGGGCGGCGAACTTGAGGGCCAGGCTGCCGGACTGATGAGGAGCTGCGACCTTTGTGCCAGACAGACGGTCAACTTTGTCCTCGTCTCCTCAAACTCCCGTCTATCTCTCTGTCTCTCTGGCTCTCCAAATGGGGAACTGACCCGCCCCCAAACGCACACGCACACGCACGAGAGCAAGGGCTCCTCATCAAGGATGAATTCTACCACAGAGAGAGCCATTGACGTCGGCCAGTCCAGTCCAAGTGACCGCTTGCGATCCATGATCCATCTGCTAGCGACATCTGGTCCGTCTCCCAAAGACCCTAGTTCGGCTAGGCGCCGGAGCCCAGCGGCCAACAACTGTGGCCAGCCCCAGCCCCTCCAGCGTCAGTTCTCTCCTCTCGTTCGTCGTGCTGCGCCCAAGTCTCCAAAGCCGTCGAGCCGTCGAGGCCGTTGCATGTAGACCCTCGTTCTGTCATCCCTCCATCGATGCTGGCGCAGGTGCGGTGCAGTTGTGCGGTGGAGCAGATCAACAATGGATTGAGGTGGTTCCCGTTAGCTCAAGCAGCTACGAAAACTGGGAATGGCACACGCACAACAAAGAACATGGGCAACAGGCACGCAAGCAACTTGTGAAGCCTGCGACGAGCCTACGATGCGCACCTGGTGGGCGCCGCTGCAACGTTCTTGTTCCGGGTCCTGACACATCCACACGCATCCCATCATATCCACACGCACTTCATCCACACGCAAAGCACACACACACGCACACACACACGCGCGCACACCACACACACACACACACACACACACACACACCAATGGCTTGCAAGAACCTTGGCAACAGCCCAGCCCCAGCCAGTCTGGGCAACCTCCGGGACTCCGTGGGCGCACAATCGCAAACTGGACCTGGCTGGCCGGAGATTCGACCTTGAGACTTGGAGCTTTGGAAACTATGAAACTCGGCGGCTTCTCGTCCCAATGGTTCCTGTCTTTCACTTCTGAGTGTCGACAAACGTGCCCGATACGGCGCATGGTGGCAATAGGCTCAACAGGCGCGGTGTCGTGGACAAAGAACCCATCGTTCAGCTCTCTCGCTGGTGCGTCGTCCTGTGGTTCTTTCATGGTGACCAGTCATCTATAGCCAATCGTGCAACAGCTGTGGTCAGCCCAGCCGGACCTGAAGACGCCCGCGCTCTGATGCAGGGCCTCAAGGGGAACCAGGAGTGATGCGATCTAGAGGGAATAATAAAGATGTTTGTTTTGAGCGTGCACCAATGATTCGCCGCTGATGAGGGCATGTCATGTTGGAAGGATGGATAGTTGTAAATTGGACTGCTTGGTCGCCTGGCTGGCGAGCTGGCTGATGAACTGAGATACGCGGGTGGATGGATGGATGGATGGGTGGGCATCATATCCTTGCCGCGCACTTCTTCACTCTACGTACTCTGTCTCTGCTCCGCTCTCATGACGAAGTATTGTCGCCTTGAGAATGCTGATGACGGGCCTGTTGACGATGCGATTATGACTCTCTGAGACAAGTGGAACATTCCCGAATCGCCACGCGCATGACCTTGAGAGAAGGTAACATCCAAGAAGGGCTAGAGAAGACGGTGATGCCAGACTGGAAAGGACCATCCAAGACAGCTTTGCGCCCCTCTCCCCAACTTGCTCCTCCTTCACTCCTCCCCGAATCGTAAGGTTGCCCCGACGTTTGGGGACCCGGACCTGTTTTTCCTTGGTTCTTCAAGGTCGCGCTGGTTTCACGTTGGTCCATCCTGATAGTCAACATAAACAGTGGCTACCTTTGCTTGACTGGCTGCCAGTAATCGAGGCCGAGAGATATGGAAAAATGGCAAATGGAGCTTGGCCGCATCGCTGGGCCTCCTATGTTTCAGCGTGAGTCCAAAAGCAGCACACGGCAGTACCCATGATCGTCCATGGGATGGCTGGGCCACATGTGGGATCATCTGGATCGTGATACGTAGCTCAGGCAGTTTGCTTGAGAAATTCACTTGTCCTTGTTATGCCCATCCCTCATCGGCCAATCCCCAATTTACTCGTCATATCCCTGCGCTGGATCTGGAAGCTCCGGATAGGCTACTCACGAAGTATGGCATCGGCAGACAGGGCAGCTCACCACTTTTGGGTTCTTGGAGGGGATCGGACTCGCGACTGGGCCTCAAATGGGTCATGGCCACATTGATCCGTACTGTGGTGCTTTTGCGCTGCCCAAAGGGATTTGCGCCAATCCAAAGAAAATGCGCCGGTGGGATGCGTCCATGGGATGCGATGCGCCCATCGAACATGACGCTTGCGCGCTGTCACCGCCCCGCTCCGTGCATGTTGGATGCGCTGGCGCAAAAGGGTCAACAACAAAATGCGACAGCAAGGGCCGCGTCGCCGAATCAGCGTTCATCGCAGCCCAGCCAAAGCTACCCGGGTGGTCGCTTCATCTCTCCCTCATCAGCCTTTTCCGCGTGCGTCGGCGATGCGTTGCATTTTGTGCGTGTACCGTCCCATATTGGCCGTTGAGGGCTTGAGGGGAGTCGAGACGACTCATGTCTTTGCGCCTAGCCCTGGTCAGCCCCCGGCAATGCCATCTGGGTTGCGATGCCGACTTCCAATGGTAGGCCTAGCGCAGTCAAGTTACGGTGTGTGTCCATGTGCGCCGAACTGGAGAGGACATGGCCTAGAAATGCAAGTCGTCAAAAGACAGGCAGTGGCCCTGCGTACTCCAGTGCGCGAGCGCGACCTCCTTGTCAGTGCCTGTTCATTAGGGTGTCGAAAAGCCGATGGCGCCCAGGCTGGCTGCGAGATTGCGCTCTATTGCCTCATATCCCGCCGAGGGTAGGCCATTAGACATGTCTGGCATGGTGGCGGTCGCTAGATTGTGACGATGCACCCAACGAATCCACTGTAATCGACACCCGTTGGTTCCCGCGCAATCCGTCGCAATCCGGCGAGATTTGTTGATGCGAAAGCTTACCCTACGCACATATTGATCGACCACCCACACACTCTCCTCCCTTGTAGACTTTGACGTCGAGAAGCTTTTGAGACGAATGATAGCGTTGATTGAAATCACAGATGCAAGGCGAAGGAATTGCAAGGCTGAGGCGAGATGCTGCGTGCCCGTCAAGTGTCTAATCGTCCGGCGCATCCTTAACCAATATGTGTCAGAGGCAGTCGCATATCAAATAGTTAAGACGCCTTTACGCACGCTACTCCGAGGATGTATTGCTTGCGCTAGTAGGGCTTTTCACCTTGATAGCAGCGGGATGGACCGGTCCGAGTTGCGCGATGCGCAAGCCCGATATCTTGATGTTCAACCTGCGTGCAAACCCGCCAGGCCTCCCCAGGGCATGCACATAGTAACGGCGAAGACACGGCATCGGGGATCATGGGAAGACCATGCCCCTTTGATGATGGATGACTCTGACGGTGAAGCAGCGTGGCCCAGCAGCGTGGCCCAGCAGGGAGGCCGAAAATGGTGGCGGAGACGTGGGTTTAGTGCAGCTTGCGTGGCGACTCGAGGGGGGGCGATGCCATCCACCACGAACAGGTGGATTGGTTCCTGGGGTGCGTAGCCCCGGAATGATTTGTGCTTGGTCCCCGCCGTTCAATCAACTCACGAATTATTACCAATAGAGGATGATGCGCTACATATGTAGAAACGATAGTTCTTTTTTTGGTGAACCATCGCTGGCAAGACAGTTCCTCCTGTTGAGCGCAGTGGGTGGTGAGATGAAACCACCAGGGCTATTATGGCCTCGGGCTTCGGTTTGACGGGCAAGGGCCGGGCGCGTGCGGTGGCAGAGTGTCCCGAATTGGGCCACGATCAGCCCCCGGCGCAAGAGGATTCATTGTCTCGGCGGAGTCGGGAATGAAAATGGTAGCAGAGTACCTTTCATCATTTGTCTGCGACGAGGTCTCGGCAAGACGTTCGATATCTCGAACGTTTTTGTTGTGGTCGATGAACGTTGTTTGGTGTGGAAGGGGTGTCACGTGAAGCCGCGACTAGCTCGTGGTCTTCCAGGATCTGCACCGACGCGGTTGGACAAGATTGATAAAATGATGCATGAACGACGCATTACATGGTGCATGAAGCTTAAAACGGTGGCATATGGCTCACATGTAAACAAAGATGACAGCACCGGGTATTTTGGATCACTGCAGCCGGTTTTGCGCCCTCTAGGCGGCGAAGATGGATATTCGATGTTGGAAACCAATCGCTGGGAGACGCGACTCCTATCGCCAACGCCCCAAACAGGACTAGTCAGGTCTTATCGGGGCAAATCCGCACAATAACCGTCGTGGCTCGTCATACTGCGTGCTGATCCGCCATCGCCGGGACGACCAGCAGAAATGCTCGCACGAGCCATGAGACGGCCCGTGCACCACATACCTGCAAGCTCCAACTTGAACGAAGCGCGATGGGCTGAGGTCTCCCTGCGCTAAGGCGTTTAATCTGTGCAGACTGTACTCCGTAAGCTGTTGCATAAACAAACAAACAATCTCCCAGTTTGGCGGAAAAGTGGAGTCGCGCCGCCAAGAAGCAGTGCCAGCCTGCCAGCCTGGCCAGGTCCCCCCGATCAAGCCACAGCGAACCTGCCAGCCGTTGCCCGTTGCTCGTTGCTCGCTGGTTGCCCGTTGCACAGTTACGGCGACGCTGCAGCCAAGCCAAGGCAGCTTTGACGACAGCACCTGTGTTTTATTTTCCTCCCTGCGCATCCAGCATCCCATCGACTTCGCTTTTCCTCTCACCACTCGTTTTCCGTCTCTCTCCCTCTCCTTCCTCCCAAAGCATCTCATCGTCAACGCCTGCTTTCCAGGTTCTTGTGGCCGGGCCCCGAATCTCGCAATTGTTCAGCAACCACCACCGCACTAGGCTCAGTCTCATCACATCCCTGGCCATTCTTCCTGGTCCAAGCCCACCCGTGCCGAAATAACACCCCTTTCCCGCCAGCGCCATCGAATCTCCCAAGCTACTTCCCTTTTCCAAACACGGTCATTCATCATCAAAAGCAACCCGACAGGAGAAGCAGCCTCGGTTCCTAGTCATCAGCTCGCCTGAGCCTGTTCGAGATACTCGCGTCTCGCTCGCCGTGTCTCAGAAGCAGCTGATAGGACGACTGCTCCTTGTACAAACATCAACTGTACGAGATATCACGACGCGCCACTGTCAGCACCACCTGCAAGAACCGTGTTTTGCCCGGCATTCGAAATTCGAAATCCAATCGCGTGTTATTGAACTTGCTTCAGCGTCATACAATCTAACAGCAGCGATTTTCTTTTCATAATGGACGCAAGGGTAAGCTGTTCTGGCATCGTGGCGCGTTTTCTTTGTCCAGCTTCTTTGACTTATGACTCCTTTGAACTCTCAAGGTTGGCTTGTGTGACAACAGACTAACTGACCTTCTTCCTAGCCTTTCCGACCGCGCGGCGCGGAGAACGCCCCTCAGCTTCATCAACGACACAAGTCTATGGGAAATTTGTCGACGATGTCTTCGGCGTCGAATGCTGGGTTCCGTGGCCCTGCCAAGCGGGCTGCCTTTGGCGACGTGACTAACCTCAGCAAGCATGTTGGTCACGGGCGCGAAGAAGGCAAGGTACTCAAGGTGTACGCGAACAACAACTCATCAGTTGTAGCTGTTCCGCTGAACAAGGAGAACGTTTTGATCCATGCAAAGGAAGCATTCAGCCGACCAGCCCAGAGAGCTGGAGGTGGTTTCGCCGCCAACCCGAGAGGCGGTCTTGAGGCAAAGGCCTCGGATGTGAACAAGAAGATTGTTCGCAGTGACTCGCAAGAAAACCGTCCCTCATGCGTCAAGAAAGATACCCAGCCCAAGCCCTCACATACTGTCTCTACAGGTCTCAATTCTCGCCCTCTACAACCTCGCCACCACAAAAGCCAACCCCAACTGAAGCAACAACAACCTACTCTTCGAAGAACTCAAAGCAAGCAACTAGAAACTGTGGTGGCCAAGCAAGACATTATTGAAACTTCCAACGAAGACGCGGAGGCCGCAGCAATGGCTCTACAGGAGGTCGATTATGCACACACCCACGCCGCCTACCTTGACTCTCTGTATCTTCCTACCGAGCTAGAGGCTCACATCGACGCGAAGCATCAGGACGACTACGCGGAGCTGCCTGCAAAGCTCACTGAGATTGCCGAGGAGGAAATCGTTGTGCCCGTTTCTTACGAAGGTGCCCCTCTTCCGGCTATGTCTGAGCCCGAAGAGTGTTGGGATGAGGAAGACGATGAAGACTTCGACGACCAAGACCAGGCTTACACAACTGCGCACTCATTCCGTTCTCGCGACATGACCTCTGGCGGTGCCACCACCGTGGTGCCACCCCGTGTCACCGCTCGCGTGCAACGTGAGCTCGAAGAGGCTAAGCTGGAGGTTGAGCGGACTCGCACACAGGACGACATTGAGGAAGAGCTCTGGGACGTCAGCATGGTTGCTGAGTATGGCGACGATATTTTTGAGTATATGCGGGAACTCGAGGTCCGTTTTGTAACTCTGTTGCACATGAACGTGAACTGACATCTGCTACAGATCAAGATGCTTCCCAACCCCCACTATATGGATATCCAAACCGAAATTCAGTGGTCAATGCGATCGGTCCTTATGGATTGGTTGGTTCAGGTCCACAACCGGTTCGGTCTGCTCCCTGAAACGCTCTTCTTGACGGTCAACTACATCGACCGATTCCTCTCCGCCAAGATCGTCTCGATCGGCAAGCTTCAGCTGGTTGGCGCAACGGCAATTTTGGTAGCCTCAAAGTACGAAGAGATTAACTGCCCTTCTCTGCAAGAGATTGTGTACATGGTCGACAACGGATATACGGCGGATGAGGTGCTCAAGGCGGAGCGGTTCATGCTTAGCATGCTAAACTTCGAGCTGGGCTGGCCTGGTCCTATGAGCTTCCTGCGACGCGTGAGCAAGGCTGACGACTACGACCTCGAGACGCGCACTCTCGCCAAATATTTCCTCGAGCTCACCATCATGGATGAACGATTCGTGGCCTCACCGCCCAGCTTCCTCGCCGCGGGTGCGCACTGCTTGTCACGCCTCATTCTGAACAAGGGAGATTGGGTAAGTTGGAGATGTTGATCCCCGGTTCAAGTGCTTGACTAATATGTGAACAGAGCAAAGCACACGTGCATTACTCCGGATACTCGTGGAGCCAATTGAAGTCGCTCGTCACCATGATGATTGAGTGCTGCGACCGCCCCCACCTTCACCACGCAGCGGTGTTCGAGAAGTACGCGGAGCGACGATTTAAAGAGGCGTCGCTTTGTGTCCAGAGCGCTCTCGATGCTGGGTTCATGCTGCCTCACCAGTCGTCACCGATCCGTCGGTTGTCGTCGCAAGACTCGTATCGCGAGAGCAGCGCCGAGGTGCAGTACGCTTCGCACGGCCAACTCGTGCCCATTGAGGGTTGAAGAGGACCGAGACAAGGAAGCCGGCACGCTGCGGCTGACAGCGGCGGCGCACATGTTCGAGATGCAGTGACGGCCTGCGTGGTGCCTGCATGAGCTTATCACGACTGTATATTGTGTGTCCGAGTTGATTTTGGGTCCCTGCCGCTGCCGATGCCGTCTCGTCGGTGCTCACCGTGGGGTAGTCTTGGACACCGGCCCGGGACGTGTTTTTGTTCACCGCGGGGTCGCTCGCCAACACCGGCCCGGGATACGGAGCCGATGAGGCCCAGCTGTCCAGCCAACCATCCATTCAGCCTCATTTGTCCTTCTGCCGCTTCTAGGCTTTCCGCCTTTCGCCTTAGTCCTCACTTGAGGGCGTTTCTGTTTCACCACCACTTTTTAATAATCACCTGTGGGTGGATTGCGCGGGCTGGAGTCGACTGGACTGGACCTCGGGAGCAAAGACACGAAAAGAAAAAAAAAAGCAACGAAACATCAACTGCGGGGCCTCTCCTCTTGTCGGATAGTTTTGACTAACCGTCATGAGGAGAAGGACCTGTAGTACGACTCTGGATGACTGTTATGAGGATCACGACTGCGAAAGGGTTTTCTGCGTTATCTCGTTTTTAGTTTTACTAGCTGGATCATTCATTGTTGTGTGTTCGGAATTCGGCGTTGCGGGAATCGCAGTCACAATACCACCTAGATCACGCACACCCACGCACACACCCACCAAGAGGAAGGCCATGACCACCACCATGCTGCTTTAGCAGCATGTGTGGTGCAGGGGCAGTAAGATGTGCGATGGATTGCGACCCGGGAGATGGATGGGTCATGGCTCAGGAACAGGGAACGTGGGGGGTGTGACAGGGATCTGGTTTGGTCTCGGTTTTGGGTTGGCTTGCGTTTGTTCCGGAAACGGCGGGCATAGAAGGGATTAATCAATCAATTGAATCAACAATCGCATACGCATGACGGAATCCGATGGGGTGGACGGCGACGGGAACATGTTACTATCACCAACACTAACCACAGCATATCTATGCAAAGTCAGCAACTCTCTTTCGCAGTACGGTACTAGGAGAGGAGAGGGGTTTCTGGATGTGTATGACATTTAATTCCGACCCATCTCGCCTGGGCTGTATTGCAATTCCAAGAACGAACTATCGTGCTACTAATAGAGCTCCCATGAAACTAACAATTGCTCTTACAGGAGCTCTCATCCCGGCATGTGAGCGCTGCAACCGCAATCGCTGAACCCGAACTTTGGGCAGAAGACGGCAGTGTAACAAGTACAGTATGAGGTATGATGGGAGCCTCGCAAGTGAGGGACCAGGGTAAAGCGACATGGCACCGCACAGCACATCGCAGCATAACACATGACAACACAGATAGGCACCGCAGAGACGCATGCCACGCATTTCAACCCACAGAATCGCATACGCCGTCGCACACACGGAGGACGGGCACGGGGACGGAGCCGTATGGAGCACCACCTAACCAATGTACAGCACATGGCCATGTACCCTCCAAGTACCGTGCAAGACGGGTTGGCCGGTCCCACGCAGCCCTCTCCTAGTGTCTGAGCATGGAGAAGCAGAGGCACCACGAGAACGTCAGTGGTTCGGGCGAGGGTTTTCCGGCCCCATCTTCAGGATGCTGCCTTTGCTTTTTTCGCAATGCTGTACTTCCCAGGCGGGGAACAATCGCGACAGCCTTCATGCACTGCAATCTCGAGCCAACATGGTCCATCGCAGCCGTGTCCCGGGACTGCTGCGGTATCGTGCGTGGACGGCGCCGCATTGTCGAATTCCTGGACGTAGCTACGTGATTTTGTACGTGGTGCTGCAGCATCCACAGACCGAGCTCCTCCGCTACCCCCCGAGATCTAGAACCTGTCCAGAACCCCTACACCCTACCCTCCCCGACTTTCCCCACTGGTGCCAGTGCTAATGCTTGCTTCTATTCCTCATCCCGCGCTTCACTCATGCGCCTGATGTGCTACTGTGTGTGAAATTGTCACCAAGCACCGTCTCCTCTGAGTCCTCGTCAAGCCTTCTTCTCCGGGTTTCTGGAGTAAAAATGGGCCCCCCCATTCTTTTCTCCTCTCCTCCTCTCTGTATCTCCGCCCACCCTGCCTTTACACCTGGCCTCGCCCTCTCTCGAGCAAAACGGTGAAAGCGGCTTTCGTGCTAGTCCGTGGCCGGGAATTTCCGGCCCTCCGGAGCTCTGGCACCAAAGGAAAAAGACCCTGGAGGACGGACTCCCCGCCCGGGGGAGCAGCCGGGGGGCGTGTGGATATCGCCGGCACGCGCGAAACGGGATTGTGGAGGATCTGCGTGTGAGGGAGGAGGACCAACCTGCTTGACTCTCGACTGTGAGCGGTGCGGTTGCGATGCGGATTCAACGGGTTGCGAATTTGCGGATGGTTGTAGCTTTTGTCTTCCTGTTCAAGAATGTCACAGCGCATACCCCGGGCGGCTGCGGGTCACTGGTCTTGACAAACTACCATTTGCGGCTTGCCATTGCGCATCTGCCATGTTACCATCTGCCATTGCTAGCATCCCAAAGGGCAGGGTCGAAAATCTGGAAACGGCACGCGGCAGACAAGGTGGAGGGATGCTTGGGACGATACATCCGCGATACCCAGATCCGCGTCCCCTGCTACCAGTTCCAGGTTTCCAGTTCCCACGCTCCTCCGTGCCTCCGGCCTTCCGTGCACACGGCCGTGTCCGTGTGCCTCGTCTCGTGGTTAGGCCGTTGGGGTTATTAATACGTGCGTATGGGCTCTAAAAGAAAACCTGGAGATGATTTACTATTAATTCTGGGGGTTGGCCGCTATTCATATTGCGCTATTACGCTAGCTACGCTACAGATTGCCCCTCCTGGCGATCCCACACGGCGACCATCTCCGGTGCGGACATCACCTAGGTACGGAGAAGGGCATTGGGATATTCAAGGTACTTACCTGCCTGGGCACATGTTGGAAAGCTCAAAGGGTCCCCCTAAGGTGAGGTACTTTCCAAGAACTTGCGCTAAGCTCAGAGGCAGGTACCCAGCGCTACGGCCCAGCGGAACCGTACAGGGCGAGAGGACGCACTTGGCGCTGTCTCAGCCGCCCGCCGGGGTAGGTTGAGTTGAGTGTCAGGGCTACCTACTAGGGCTGGCTGGCTGGCTGGTTGGTTGGTTGGCCGTCAGCTGAGAGCTCCTTCGATATGTGGTATTTCGCGCAGTTGTGAGAGCAAAGTGAGAAAGACAGAGAGGATGAGAGACGGAAGTGAGATTAGCTGTGAGCACGCAAGCATGACATGTGTCAGTCGGTCAATATGTAGCTGTGACGGCGGTCAGATCCCACCCACTCGTTCATTGGATCTACGTAATTACACTGAAGGTGTGTGTGCAAATCGGAGCACTGAACTATGCCACCTTGTTTAACTTACTGACAGGACAGGAATAGCTGCCGCTGAAGCGGGATGCAATGGGCATGTGGATGGGACCGCGATGGGGCTGAACACGCGCCATTCATGGTTGATTAAAACACCCCCCCGGCTAGGAAAATGTATTGGCAAATTCACTTACCTCACCTTGCTATGCTTTGCAGTAATATCCGATTGCCTTTCCTCGTTCAAGCAGGCGACCACTTACACTACTGCGTTAAGCTCACTTGCAGAGGAGAGAAGTAGGAGAGCGAAAAGAATGGATGCGCGCGCACGCATGCCCATGGGCCGCCCCCTCCGAAACTCCGGCTGTAGTGGGTCCGTCGTTTGCGCTCCCTTTTTTTTTTTCTTTTTTTTTTTTTTTTTTTTTTTTT